>JADBJO010000153.1:28796-71296 GCA_016801955.1 Conus betulinus
AAGGATCCTGCTGGTAGTCGCCTGCGAGCCCCAGACGCTGAAACCCGCTTCCACAACGCCTGGCCAAAGTGAAAGTAGCACCTGGACGTGCGAACCTGAGGCAGCTCGGTCTCGATAGAAGTGGAAAGTCCTACTTCAAAGTCGGTCACCACGAGCTGGGGTCTCCAATGGTGGTGAGTTTCACGGCAGACGGCTTTTTTTGACGACTTGCAAGACCTGGCGGTAGTCTCCGTCTGTACGGTTGTCCATCAGCATATACACGAAGGGTATGGTGAACCCACCGAGGTTGCCAACAATAGTGAAGAACTGACCGAAAGGTCGTGGGTAGCTCTGGGACGTCGCGTCCATGTACACAGTCTGGCAACTGCTGAGATTCTCTCGTGGCGAAGATCCACACTCCCCAGCCGTTATCTCCATGGAGGCCCGCGCTCTGTGCATGGTGCTCCGGAAGGTCTGGTAGGCCGGAATGGGCTCCCTGTCACCACCACCTTGAGCTCTCCGCAGTCTGTTCACTTCGCCGTTATAGACGCTCGCAGAGGGACGTGTTGGGTCCACCCTAACTTCACTGATGAGAATCTCGCGCAGCTGGCCTCTCTGTATAAGGGCAGTGTCGCTGGGATGGTTATGGAGGTCATGGTGGAGGACTCTGATCTGGGCAGTCGGGTCGTTGATGATGTCGAACAGGTTTGTTTTGACTCTGGCTCGGCAGTCTCTGTGCCAACAGCGTCAGTGGATTTCGCGTGCGGTCTCCCGATGCTTGTGGTACCTGAAGTCTTGATGCACAAGGACAGACCCGCCACATTTGCCTCTTATCACCGTAGCCATTGTGAACTGTTGTGCATGAAATATGTTTTCTGGTCCTATATATAACTTCTGAGATACTCCTTCCAAACGCACCCACCCCCACCCCATCCTACTTACGTCAACCGTCCAATCATGTGTCAATCCAAAAAACAAGACGCTATGACCGACCCCCCCTCCCCCTCCCCCCATCCCCCTCCCCTCTCCCCACCCAAACCCGCTTCTGTTGCAAGTGCACTGGTCAGAACGCCTGACACGAGTCAATCAAAATATGACGCAACTGTTGACACTGGATTCTGCCTGCATTTCTTGTAGGAATCATTTAATGCATTTTCGGTTTGTGTGTGTTTTTTTTTTCTAAAAAAAATGACCCATGCGAAGTGACAGAATTATAATTGTGACTTGTGAGACAATACTACCGGTTCCCAAAAATATGCATTCAAGAACCACGGTATCCCAACCTCCTAAAAGGCGCTCAAATTTATCACCATTTTATTTTAAAAGAAAAAATAAAATAAACGCAACCAAACCACCGCCAAAATCTCAGACAACAACAACAAAACACACCTGATGCTTGTCTGCCTGTCTGTGTTCCTGTCTGTTCGTCTGTCCATGTATTTGTTCGTGCGTTCATTCGTGCTTGCATTTGTTGGATTTCGCGTTTGTCAGTATGCGTGTGCGTAAGTTGTCTGTGCAGGTCGTGGGGGAGGGATAGTGGGGCTGTGACTGTTAGGTTCTGTCAGAGAATGGCTTGATTCAGATTTTTAGGATCATAAAGGGTTAATCGTGATGAGCGCTGCTTGCAGTCTTCTGCGTTCCAGGTGCTCGCGGCGCCACGCTGACATATCAACATTTTGCAAATGATACGAAGGCGACATTGGAATTGTCACCTGAAATTTGGTCGTCTGCTTCGCGTGTCAGTCAGTTTCCAGTCAAGTTATGCAACTTTATCCAGACTTCCTAGGAGATGAAGGTGGGTGGGGGCGGGGAGGGGGGAGGAGTTGGTAGCTTCAGCTGACTTGTCTGCCTATGGAGGTGTAGGGGGTGCGGATACAGGTTATGGTGTGAAATGGGCGCACTGTGGCGAAGGGAGGGTTGAGTGGGGGGGGGGGGGGGGGGGGGGGGGAGTGCACGGCAAAATTACAGATATCCAGCCAAAATACTTCTTCCTTCCCATCCCTCTTGCCTTCGCTACTCTATGTAAAGAGGAAAAATGATCGACATATCGTCATGAAATAGTAGACTACTGCTAAGGCACAAATCCAAATTCCGTCAATTGTTCTAAAAGCAGGTGTTTGGAAATCTTTTTGTTTTTGTGAAAGGTAAAAAAAAATAATAGGAAAAATGCCCCCCCCCTTCCCCCTCCCCGCCGAGAGAGAGAGAGAGAGAGCGAGAAAGTTGCACGTGCCCCACGCGTGTCAACTCAGGTTGTTCTCATTTTAACGGCTACATTGGAAGTGTCATCGCGCTTCTGTCGTCTGCGAAGCGTGTCACTTGGCGTGGCCCCCAGGGCGCATTGCCTGGGACCGTTCCAACGGATAGGGGGCGGTGGGGGGGAGGAGGGCATTTCGCTGTGAGTTGCTTGGTCAAATTAGTAAGAAAAAGGTATATTTCGATCATGTATGATTCTAGAACGGGAAGCATGAATTTGTGACGCCAGAAAAGGGTTTTGACAGTGATGTGCTTCTTTTTACGCTTTGAACTCCTATCCCTTTATATCACACTTTGCGTGAGCTACACCTTTTCTTTCGCACGGGCCATTTTAAATAGACGGTCTACACAGACCTGATGGGGTCATGCAAGTGCTGGCCTGCTGGTTCCAGCGGGGTCAGCTCTATGTTCCCTCAGCTCTATGTTCCCTCAAGTCAAGTAACATGTCATGTCATGTCAAAGTGACCAGTGGTAAAGCAGTGGTCAGACTGACCAGTGGTCAAGCAATGGTCTGACAAGTGGTCAAGCTATATGGTCAGTCTGACCAGTGGTCAAGCGACTACAGTCATAGTTGGCCTCTCTCTCTCACGTCATTTTCATTATAAACTCACGCTTGACCATTGGTCAGTTTAACCATTGCTTGACCACAGGTCATTATGACCATTGCTTGACCACTGGTCACTCCGACCATTGCTTGAGCACTGTCACACTGACCATTGCTTGACCACTGGTCACTCTGACCATTAGTTGACCTCTGGTCATCATGTAACTTGAACTGAGGGAATTTAGAGCTGAGGGAACATAGAGTGGTTTGTTAGAATTAGCTCTATGTTCCCTCAGCTCTATGTTTCCTCAAGTCGAGAGATATTTACGTCATGTAATATGGCATGGCATATGTCATGGCACATGGCATGATATGACATGGCATTATGACATGACATGACATAGCATGTAACTTGACTTGAGGGAACATAGAGCTGAGGGAACATAGAGCTGATGCTTTAGCCCGATGTTTGCAAATTATTATGCATTCCTTTTTTTTTTCTTTTCAAGTAGCGAACATTGAAACTGAAAGCACAGCGAGTTCAACAGTTTAACCACAAGTAGGTTTTTTTTTTTACATTTAAGCAGTATGATTGTTAGATTCTCCAACCCCCCCCCCCCCCCCCCCCCCCCTTCGACGGCGCCTTGAACAGTCTTTTCTTGCCATTCAACTCCCCCACCCCCTCCCCCTATACTCGATTACCGTTTTGAAACTTTTGTTTTTGAAGATTGTAAAAGACCTTTCCGGAATGACGACACATATGATTTGAGGACCTGATAACGTCGTCTACTGTGGGCCTAAAGGATGCAAATAACGGTGTTGCACAGTTTCGGCTTCGTGCGCATCCAGTGAGAATAGCAGTGGGTCATTTCTGATTAAAATCAATGCACCAAGCTTACAAAAATTGCCGATCGGCGTGGACAGCAATCTTTAGCGGAGTCGCTTGGTGGGTTGTTCGGTGTTGCACTCGACTCGCCCACCTGCATTTGCACTTTCCTCGGGCGACCGGGCGACTAAATTTGTCCAGTTCTGGTACAGGTCCATTGGACATAACATACACAAGTTGCAACTGTTTTAATAATGACAGTAGGTTGATTTTACTGCGAATACACTATGCAATGTTACAAGACAAGACAGCTCGATCTCACCTGATGCAATGCAACCCATAGCATTTGCGTGGTTTTATTCACGTTTTTCACGATTCCGTCACGGCATGAAGCACATTCAGAAACAGGAGAGAGGGAGGGAGAATATGAGCAAGAATGAAAGCGTGTCTTTGGGAACGGGGATGGAAGAAGGGGTGGTGGTTTGTTTCAAAACATCATTTCGTTTCTTGACTGCTGGATTTAACGTCAAGCAATCTCACCGAGTCACGTCGCTGTTCCCCAGGTTCTTTGTTCCCCAGTCTCTATATTCCCCAGCCCCGGTGTTCCCCTCAAGAAAAAAATCGAAATTCAGTCCCTAAGTTCCCCAGTTTCGTTGTTCCCCACCCTGTGGCGATCCCGCTGTTCCCCATTCCCGCAAATCCCCGGTCCTGGTGTTCCCCAGGCCCGCTGTTTCCCAAGTTATTGCTGTTGGTGGTGTTGGTGGGTTTTGCTGACTTAAACGTTGTTACTGTTGTTTTCATTGCTATAGGCGAGGCAGTGGGAGGGCGTGGTGGGAGGGGGGAGGGAGGGGGAGGGTCGGGGTATTGGGGGTGGTGTGGGAGGGCCGTAGAAGAGAGGTTTCATGCCGACTGGACAGCGCTGGAACGGGGTCAGCTCTATGTTCCTTCAGCGCTATGTTCCCTCAAGTCAAGTAACATGTCATGTCATGTCAATGTCATGTCATGTCAAAGTGACCAGTGGTAAAGCAGTGGTCAGATTGACCAGTGGTCAAGCAATGGTCTAACTGACAAGTGGTTAAGCTATATAGTCAATCTGACCAGTGGTCAAGCGACTACAGTCATAGTTGGTCTCTCTCTCTCTCTCTCCCTCTCTCACGTCATTTTCATTATAAACTCACGCTTGACCACTGGTCAGTTTAACCATTGCTTGACCACAGGTCATTCTGACCATTGCTTGACACTGGTCACTCCAACCATTGCTTGACCAATGATCATTCTGACCATTGCTTGAACACTGTCACACTGACCATTGCTTAAACACTGGTCACTCTGACCATTAGTTGACCTCTGGTCATCATGTAACTTGAATTGAGGGAACATAGAGCTAAGGGAACACAGAGTGGTTTGTTAGGAGAATTAGCTCTATGTTCCCTCAGCTCTATGTTTCCTCAAGTCGAGAGATATTTACGTCATGTAATATAGCATGGCATATGTCATGGCACATGGCATGATATGACATGGCATTATGACATGACATGACATAGCATGTAACTTGACTTGAGGGAACATAGAGCTGAGGGAACATGGAGCGAGGGAGCAGGCCGTCGACAGAGGTCACTGCATTTTCCCTCAGTAAACCGTGATCCACGAGTTAGAAGACCTTTCGTTTTCTTTGATATGAATCCACTGCCATCACGGCATCTGTTTTCTGTAGGTTTGGGTGTTGGTGCCAGTCTTTCGTTGCCGTGCCCATTGATAGCTCTTTTAATAACTTTCTCTGGTGTTTTCTTATGGCGGCGAAGTTCGTGAATGAGACTGGGCAGTCGCTGTGATTTTCAGCTCATAACAGCTTTACAGCGCGATTTGCTGACGGCACCGTTGTTCAATTTTTGCAGAAATCTGTCCCACTTGAGCCGTGCCACATGTATTTTTTTTTTTTTTTTTTTTGATATTGTCAGCTGTCAGCTGTGGTGTCCAGAGTGTTCTTCGCCTTAAAATCTAGTTCATATTCTGTCCTTGACCGAAAAATGGCGTCGGTGTGAGACTCTAGCTTTCTTTCGGATTATGGCGATGGTTTGAAGACGGCATACACGGAGCATTCGGTGTGGAAATAGCATGCACATAGCCTGGGCAAGTCTGCTGTCCAGAAATGTAGATCTGGCAGCTTTGGTCATGGTTTTTTCGTTATCCGATCTAGCGACGAGCCGTGATGTGCTGTTTATGGAGATTTTTCTAAAAGCGCCTCACACACACACACACACACACACTCTCTCTCTCTCTCTCTCTCTCTCTCTCTCTCGTGCGCGCGCGCGCACACACACACACACAGGCTACACACACACACCAGGTAAAAACTGAGCAGATGCAACTGAAACAAAGATCAGTTATGCAAGTTTACTTATTACGATGTTTCTTCATTTAAAAAAAATCCCAGTTATTAAATGTAGGCAGGGCTTATAATGTGTGCTTTCCCCAATCCGCTTGGGTCTGACTTGGTCCAGTTAGGCAGGTGTTCTTGAAGAGACATGCAGCACTCGGTACTAATCTCAATGAAATGAGCAAAATGAGTTTTGGTTTTCTAACTACTTTGGTTTTAGACATGGCGCTTCAAAGATCAGTGCATTATGACCCGTCAGTATAAACATCCGTGCGTCAGAGATACCCTCGCGGCGGGCTGTTACAATGGTGGCTGATGGGCATACCTAGTCGAGCATTTTAGGATATACTGGCACCCGAAGATGGATGATTTAAGACAAGTCGTGACAGGATAGAATTGTAATTGAGTTCGGCAAGGAAAAGATAGGCCTAAAGGAGATAGGCCTAGTTGTCGGATAAGTTCGTCATAGCAGACGGATTCTATTACCAGTCTAAGGGAAGTAATCCCCATACTGTTCATATTGGATAATCGTTCATTATGTAAATAGGATGCGAAAAGTGTTACGGGAACGTTGCAAATAAAACAAAACTGCCTGCTTCCAATCTTTTCTGAACATTACACTAGTGATGTGTAAGATTGAAAGAACTGATGTACGCAAGGCTTAGTTTGACAGCAGCAGCCCGCGCACAGAGAGAAGCTCGCCGACAGCATTTTTTCTCCTGACATTTTTAAAGATGCATCACAAGGATGAACCACAGAATTACAGAAGTATTTGGCTATAGGCTAAACGCCTTTTGCTCTCATGATTAGTGTCCATTAACATGCTTTTGGATCACTACATAGTGACTGTCCCTTGGTTAAATCAGGCATAGTGTATACTACATTCATCACCGCTTCAATAAAGATTTAAATCGGTGGAAAATACGTGGTCCTTAAAAGTTTCTGTCAGTTTGAATTTTGAAGGCGTTAACTGATGATGCATTAATGGTATCATATGGAAGGTTGTGCAACAGATTAATGATACGATTATTAAAAAAAAAAAAACAAACAAACAAAAACTGTGGAACTGGTTAGTTATGAAGTTGGTATTCTTAAGTTTGAAGTTGTGCCCTCGAGTCTTATCATACTTAGCCAAGGTGAACAGGGAAGAGGTAGCAGAGGGATCATAAATATTGTGCATGATCTTAAATACTTCGATGAGATCACATCTTAGTCGCCTGAATTCTAGGCTGGGCAACCAAAGTAGAGCCATACACTCCTCGTAACTAAGATCTCCAGTACCAGTTATACATTTGGTAAATCTTCGTTGAACGCCTTCAGTTATATGTATGTACTTCTTTAAGTAGGGGCACCATACCGAGTTCCCGTATTCAAGAATGGGCCTAACTAATGCCATGTGGGAATCGGTCCCTACCTTGCTCAGTTTCGTGGAGCATCAGAAATCGAACAGTTCGGGCCATCCATGTCACCTCGTTATATTCCAAGCTAAAAACGTTCAGCATTTTGATCGGTTTGGAATCGAAAGAAGTGACGAGTTGTTTCTGTGAAGAATGGAATAGCGTCCCTTTGCCTTGTCCCAAATGGCGGCTGCACACGCTTTGCGTTAGTATGGCTTACTTTTTTGTTTGGTTGTACTCTGCAATCGGCAGTGACAAAATGATGTTGAAGGCGAAGCGGAGACCGTCAATGTTGCAAGCTGCGAGACCACACCGTGAACAAGGAATTTTCTTTTCAGCAAACTTTACAGTTTGCAAACATGACGTTAAGTACGAGACATAAGAGCTTCAGGTTATCGGCGTGCCCGCGATAGCCTAGACCTAGCCTATCATTTTCGCGAGAAATCTATAAATGGCACGCCATATAATCAGGCCGTCGCGCGCACCAATTGCCATAGGCCTGATCGTAGAAATCGGTCCTTTTTTTTTTTTTTTTTTTAAATTTTCATCTTATTCAGTCTTGCGGAGGGTCAGAAGCGAACGTCGTGCCTGTCCTCGCAGCACAGTTATCTGGATCTGGATCTGGAACTTTTTACGTCGCAGGAGCCAATCAACGCCTATAAACACGACGGAACAGGGAGAGCGCAAAAATAGTTTTAAAAATTGTTTAAAAAGCCACCACTTTGTCTAGGCTAACAATCTTCTACAGGGTTCAGGTCTCAGTGAGTAGCCACAAGAGCTATCTACATGTTAAAAACTCTACTGCTATCAAGATGCTACTGCTAGTAGGCAGGCGATGTTGATCCGCCAAGTGCTGATGTAAATGCACTGGCAGAGCCTGCACTGACGATGTCCTCCCCAAGATGATTCCAGTCCATCACTGTCCGCACGAAGAAGGAGCGAGTGTACTGTCTTGTGTTACAGACAGGTAGTTTGAAGCCGCGTATTAGATCTTAGATGTGAATGATCCGGCGATTTGGATTCGAAACGAGCAGAAATAATTTACGAGGAAGAATGAAGTAGGCCTAGCGTCCCTTTGCAATTGTCCGATGCACTTCAAGATTAATTGCGGCATGCATTCGACAAATGTGCTGCTGAAGGTGAACCGAATAGCCTTCTGGCACAGTCACAAACCGGTGAACAGATCATGATGCAGGAAATCAAACATAACAGTTGGGAATGTGATGACCAATCTAAATGAAGCAACACAGAAAGATACAAATCACCCCAGCTCCCTCCCACCATTCACCACTTCCCACACCGCCTTTGATTTGTCCTTTTTATTTCCACTTCCCTTCTTTGATCAAAAATCACAGTTGTGGATGGACAGTTATCTCTCAAAGGATAACATTCTCAATTTCTTGTGTGTGCGCGCGCGCGCGCGCGCGCGCGCGCGCGCACACACACACACACACACACACACACACACACACACACACACACACACACACGTGCACGCGCGCGCGCGCGCACACACACACACACACACACACACACACACACACACACACACACACGTGCACGCACACGCGCGCGCACGCACACACACACACACACACACACACACACACACACACACACACACACACACAGTGCTAAATAGTCTACATACACAGTGTCTCTAGGTCAAAAATGCATTTACATTCGTAGAGTTTACCGTTAATGACTGGTTCAGAAAGCTTTTGAGTTTTGTCCCCACAGTTTTACACTTGCAGGGGACATGTGTGTGTGCCATGATGATTGAAAAACATCTTAAGCTCTTAGATGCAATCTCATGGTTTCTACCACTGCATGCACAGGGTGCTGCCTGTGGTAAGGCTTTGTCATGTCGCATCCTCGGTAGTGTTTGAGGATCATGTTTTATTCCACTAACGTCCAGCTATTGATGTCAGTTGATATTTATGAGGTTCAGAATATGCAGGACATGGGAGAAAAGGATTGACTGGGTTTGATTCAGCACTGTGAAAAGTGCGGCAGGAGGGAGACAGGACTGTATCCGAGGGCAAGGTGTTAAAGTTTCTGTTCTGGAAAAGTTTTTATAGTAGTTGATGCGGCAGGGAATATGCTAGCACCGCAGGTGTGGTTGCGTAGTAGGAGGGTTGAAGTTTCAAGACAAACCTTGTACGTGCTAGTCCAGATCACACGCTGTTGAATTTGTCAACCCCTACTCTGAGCGTGACAACCCAAGTGATATGCAGTTATTTTTAGTTTGTCAAAATCTTTCTTTGTGTAAAACCTTGCCCATATGCGCCATCACGATATTTACCATTGGACTATAGACAATTGTGCATGTTTCAGCTGTCATTAATCTTAGCACTGATGGCATGTAGACATGTAACATGGATAATCCTTATAGCAGGGAGAATTCTACCCCTTGGTAAATGCTAACAACTCTTGGTCATCCTGCATGGATGATGTTACATTCGTGGGTCATTGTGAGAGTGGGATCAGTATATCGCACTTTGACTAATATTTAACTGAATAGAGCAAAATCTTTGAATTGTGTTGCTGACATAATTTCCAGTTGGCCGTTTGTGCATATCATGAGAGCTAGGGGTTGCTGAACTTGATGGCACATATGGATTGTAGAAAGTGACAAGCCATGAGACACGCTGCCATTCCCCCGGCAAAAGCCACGGCATGTGCTTGAGCATGTGAACACTTGAGGCGTTTCCTTTTCGAGTAAGAACATCATGGCTACTCATCGTTTAATCTTGTTTATTAGAAAGGAGTGTTGCTGTTGGGACCGCAAACACTGGTGGCATTGTTAAGCAGTGGAATGAATCGAGGCCTTGTGAATCTCCCCCTCCCCCCACCCCCAGGTGAAGTTTGATTGGAGGTTGACCCGTAGTAGGGCTAGAAATTTCTTTTTTTTTTAATTGTTGTGGGGACAGGTAGATAAAAATGTACCTGTCTCTCCAAATTTGTAGCCAACCCTAAGTATAGAGATGGTTCATGAAAGCAAATGTCCATGGTGCTGTGACAAGTCGGTGGAAATAATTCAGTATCAGGGTGTTTGGCACATAGGAGATAAAGGCCAAAAAAGAGGAATAAGATATAAAACAGTTCATACATTTATCACAGTACATGAGAGGAAGGGGGGGGGGGGGGGAGTTTACCTTTTGTGTGTTTAAAAGTGTATAAGAAAATAATGGTAGAATGTCGATGTTTTCACCGTTTACACATTCCAGGACTGAATTAAAACTAAGAAATCTGTCATGCTCTTTTGCTTCTCTTTTCATCTTCACATACTCCCAAAATAAATCTACTTCATAAAGTAAAAACACGATAAATACTGGGAGTTGATGCATCATTTCTATGTTGACCAAATACAATATCGACATGCTGATAGCACATAATAGATACATAGAACACTAGCTCCGTCTTGGTGTGACAGTAAGGTGGGTTTTTTTTTAGGGGGAGGGGGGGGGGGGGGGCTTCACTGTAAGCTGCCAGGGCAAATCCTATTGTGACTGAAAACAATCTGGAGCTCTTTTAGAGAGGTACCTATGCGACAGAAGGATTTCTTTGACTATTTTTTTTAAGTTGCAGCATGTTTTAGATCTTTCTCAGGAGCCACTAAGCACAAAAATTGAATTTTGTATCAGAAGAAAACCTACCAATCCACCCTGGAAACCCCCCCCCCCCCCTTTTTTTTTTTTTTTTTTTCTCTTTTTTTCTTTCAGTTTGAAGAAAAAGAGAAAAAAGTGGGGCTCTACAATTATAACTGATGCACGTTAAATGTACTTTTTACACACCTGTACTAGTGTATACAAAAGTAGAATGTACAAATCAATAGAACTTCAGTCAAATCAGTGTTTGGGCTGATCTTTTTCCCCACGTTATGTCATTATAAAGAGAGGGGATGTCCTTAATGAGTTGATTTGTTGTCCACTTGGAATATCAGAACTTACCTGGTTTGGAGAGGAGTGCATATCCCTCTCTGGTTGCTGGTGACTGGTCTGTTTGAGAGTACACATGGATTATTTAAAGGATAGTCTTGCATATGGGTGAGTAACGTATGTTGCTGGAGCCAAAGTCATTCCGTTGATTTCTCTTGGGAAGTGTCCCCATGGTAACCATCAAGGGAAATAAGTATTGTCGGAAATGAGTAGACATGTGCGTGACATTTCTTAATCTTTACATCTCCCCTCTTTTGAAAAGAAAGAATGTTTTCGAAAATTGTCTATCACTTTTCAGTGTCTTCCATGAATTTGTTTTTAACAATCTAGTCTTTTTGGGCTACAGGCAACACGACCACTTTTGGTGCAGTAGGGAGAGGACACGGTATTGCTGGTCATGATGTAGGGCGAAGACAGGGGTGTTGCTGGTCAGTACTGGTATCGACTCGGGCGCATGCTTTGGGCTGTTCGGATTGGATGGGATTGTGTTTGGATTCTGGGTCATGTTACGTATGAATCGTCTGTTGAGTCGGTATTCAGCTCCATCTTCAGTTTGCACGGTGTATGAACGAGGTTCAGGGCAAGTGTGTCAATGACAGTGGCTGATCTCCAGTCGTCTCCTTTGGTCAATTGGACACGGGCATAATCGCCAATCTTCACTAGCGGTAGAGTGTGTGCAGTTCTATCATAATAGTGCTTCTTGGAGATTCAGTTTGGCACGTCTGGCGATGAAACTGGGGGGATCAATGATCTTCGGTTTTCAGCTCCTTGCTGGTGGTTGGAAGGATGGAATGAAGTTGTCGACCCATTAGCAACTGAGCTGGAGATGCTAGATTGTCCACAGGAGTGCTTCAATATTCTAGTATGCTGAGTAAAGGGTTAAGTGCCCAGTCTGTACCCCTAGAGCCAAATCAAACCCCACAGAACCTCTTCTACCTCTTGAAATCCGTTCACGTCCCTGGCAGAAAGTAGGAGTTGATCTCTTCACCTGGAACAACAAAACATATATGGCAACTGTGTGACTACTACAGTCCATACTTTCAGATTGATGAGTTACCAAGCACAACACCTGCTATTGTCGTCAGGAAACTGTCGGTCCCACTTTGCCATTCTTCTGTGATCTGCATTTGGCCTAGGCAAACTTTGGCCCAGAGATTTCGTTTGTGGCAGTAACTGCATGTAGTACCAAAAGCTGGACATTGTTTTGGCTTATGTTTTCCGCCACAATATCTGCATGTGATAATGTTTCCAGTGGATCCAAAATTTTGGCGCCTTTGTAATTTTTTTTTTTTCCGTTTTCACAGCATCTACTTGTGGTGGATTTGTTGTCGCCATTGATTTCAGTTGTTCTTGTGTTGTTTCATGTGAATACCAATGTCTATTGCTGTTTCCATTGTGAGCTTATCTCCTCCTGTCAGGAGTTTTCTTATTTCTTGTGATGCAACACCTACAACAGTGCGATCACGAACCATTTCAGTTTTTAGATCTGCTTGGTAGCCACAGTTTTGAACTAAGTTGCGCAAGTCTGTGACAAACTTAGTGAAGGTTTCATTTGATTTTTGCATTCTTTCATGAAAAATGTATCTGGCAAATACTCTATTTGTTTTTGGTTCTGTGTGCTCTTTGAATTCCTGATTTGTTTTTGGTTCTGTGTGCTCTTTGAATTCCCGAGTCAGTATTTGAACATTCTTTGCTTCTGAGTCAGAGTCCCCAGGACTTAAAAATATCTCGGCCTTTTTGACAACCCAGATTAAGAGGTAAGCAGCTCGTGCCTCTGCACCTGTTTATTTCAGTGGACCTTGAAACATAGGCTTGTATGTTGCTGGAAGTCATGCCATTCTTCTTGTAAGATTTTGGCATCCGAGTTCATTGTTGGATTGCCTTGTGATGATGCCATGTTTGATTTTCTGTGCACTCGTGATTTTTTTAATTCTAATATACCAGTCCTCCAACTGCTTTCAGAGCCGAAAGAGAGGTCTTTATATTTTTTCTATGCCGTTGACACGGTGCGTGTGGGAAAAAAAATCGAAGTTTGTAGTTTACTACGAAGTGTTGAGGCGTAACGGAATGTGTACGCGGCAGCTGCAATGCTGCCTTTGGTTGAAAATGAAATGAAAACGTCGGTCGTTCGATCGGGACTTGCGTTTGATCTGTGGGCATGCGTTTGTTCGATCCTACTTCTGACACCATGTTTGAGTACGCATTGATTATTTAAAAGGTTGTCTTGCGTATGGGTGAGAAACGCTTGTTTCTGACCCAAAGGTGCGGCTATTCTGTTGATCTCTCTTGGGAAGTGTTCCCAAAGTAACCATCAAGGGAAATATGACTTATTGCCGGAAATAGTGGAAATGTGTGACATTTCCTAATCTTTACATGGTTCACCTTCACTGTAGGCAAAATGATCTGCTGTGGGTCTGCTTGGCCACATGGTAGGGAGCAATCTTGATCCTGTGCTGGGCTGGCCAGTAGCAGGAAGTCCCCAGGATCTGGCCACAAGACAAAACCTGGGCTTCAGGAAATGTGTGTGGTCTCAGCCGGCAAAGGATTAGTCTAGCATAAATATATAGGCCATGATTATCCATATCCACTTTAGTTCGTCACTTAGATTTTGGGTGGATTTTAACAAGTAGGAAACTTCTTCGGTTTTAGTCACAAACTTAGCTTAAGTAATTTGGTACTGGAATACACCTAGCCCAAGTGCACATGTTGATTGGAGTCACTTGCTACAAAGCATTAAGACAATCAACAGTTTACATAAATCACCATAACAGTTTTCACCCAGAATAGGCATACTGTTATCCTGTCAGAAGATTGCATTCAGTGATTGAGTTATTTTTGACCATTTGCACAGTGGGTCAGCTGTTTTTCATTTATGTTTTCTTTTTTGTCTTCGTTTTTTTTTTTTTCATTTGGATTGCTATAAGTTATAAGAAATACTTTGTTCATGTATTTGTGTGCCCTACAGATGTGTCAGAATGCGCACTATCTTTTGACGCATCTGTAATTTCTCAACATTGATTAATAAATTCAGTATTGATGGCTTGCGGGTAGATCTGGGGTGGTCAGTCTTGTAACCGGGGTTAGGGTGAAAGGGAAGGGAGTGGGGGAGTTTGGCAGCTTCTCTGAAGTAGAGGGGGAGGGGGGGATGAGGGAGTCCCTCTCTCCATTCAAGATCAGGCGCTGCACAATCTGATAAGGAAAGGAAAGACAGGTATGGGGTTTGATCACTCACTCTACGCTTGCTTCAGAATTCTCCGTCTCATTGTCATTGGCGCTGCGCGCCTATAACGGTTTCAGTTTGCATCAAACATAAGCCCACAGACCAAGGGAAGAGTATGAGAGGAGGCTGAGGGGTGAGGGTTGAGACTGGAAAATGACGTAAACTACCTAATCCTAATTGTAGTCTGTAAGACGAGAGAGAGAGAGAGAGGGGGGGGGGGGGGGGGGGGGGGGGGGGTAAGTAGTGCATGGTGTGACTAGCAGTTGTCACATCAGAACATATTCTATTGGAGGGTTGAAAGTTCTTAGATTTTTTGCCCCATGTAGACTGTGACTGGAAATTGATTGATTACTAGTAATGTAGTACTCCACTGGTGTGATACAAACGATGCATGTTTGCCGCAGCGTGGTTTAACCTTTTTCGTTGGAGTACTCCTATTTTGCAGAAAACTCTTTTGGATTTGGAATACTCTGAAGCCACATTTCGGGGTAAACAGATCTGTACAATGTTTGGCAAAAATATGATGAATACGACAACCTAAAAAGAGCCGACATGAGAAAAAATTCTAGAGATGTTCTCAAGCAGTAATTGCATGTACAGAGTGTATCAATAGTGGAGTGTTGACCAAAGAGTAACCCACTACCCCTTCCTCACATCTAACCACTCTCCCCCCGCCGGCTGTCCAAGAAAAGACGTATACGAAACAGCAGAGTTATCGGGGGACAAGCAGGTGCAGGGGGACAAGAAAGAATGCTGTGCGGGGGACATGTCGCTAGGGGGTGCGTGTGGGCGAGTATGGTTCATCGTCGGTCGAGGAACTGTCCCTACGAGCCGGGATGACCATTAGAATGTCGTCTGCTGGTGTGTCTGTGGTGCGGTCCGAGTCAAATACTATTTCTTTGGTGGGGTCTGACGGGATGCCTGAGCTTCATGCAGTGTCGTTTCTTTGTATGCGGCTATCCTACCTAACTCTACTTGCGCAGCTTTAATGGGGCCTAACATAGAGGCCCGGTCCTTAGGAGGAACGACATGTCCGTGTCTTTAGAGCCACACTCTGTAGGGAATCGGCCGTATGCATGGTCTCTGCACTCGCACTGGTCTGCCGCCTGGGGGACCTTGGTGGTTACATTCCTGGAAGAACTTGGAGAGTGCATCTGAGGAGAACTACATTCAGCTTCACACTGCCATGAAGGTAAGAAATCATGACTGCAGTATTTCAGTTTCGCTCAGGTTTTTTTTCTTTTAAGTTGTCCTATGTTACTTTGGTGTTGCCTTGCTGGGAGGCCACGAATCATCCTTTCAATGATGTGAATGTAATAGCAATTAGGGTAATTCCACTGTGTGTGTTGAGTGTGCGGTTATTAATGTGAAGCTGAATATGACTTTTTCAAATCTAGATGCCTTCAAAACAGATGCGAGGTAACGAGGAAGGAGACTGACATTAGTGCATCCTGTATGTGTGCGGCTTTCAGTCAAGGGAAAGGGGAGTGGGAGGAGGGAGAGGTGGGGAGGAAAGAGTGGATGGGTGGTAGAAATGGGAAGGAGGGATAGGGATGATAATGATATTGACAGGGATACTTTTGTGGATTTATGATTGACTTGGAGTCTTAAGATCTGGCTGAAGACTACACACCATTGGGAGGGCTTGATTCAGTGTGAGTGCGTAGAGGTAAATGTGTGTGTGTGTGTGTGTGTGTGTGTGTGTGTGTGTGTGTGTGTGGTCATATTGTATGAAAATTTTACGTTTTAAGGTTGATGACAGAATGCATCCATCCTTCGTGGCTTAAGCATGAAAGGATAAGAAGGGAAGGAGAGCTGGAAGAGGAGCAGCAGAAGGAGATAAGTAGGTAGATTCATGTGGGGGGATGTGAGAAGGGGGGCAGGCACTATGCTTTATTTTACAGGAATAGGAACGTGGTGCTAATGTGTAACCTTGTTTTCTGCATGGGTATTTAAAGACAGTTGAAGGAAGAGTCTAATGAACTGGCCAGTTGATTTACATGCTGGAACTCAGCTGTGTTCACAGACTTGACGTTCCAACGGACAGCGTTGCAGTACAACGCAGCAAAGGACTGGGATTTGGGTTAGTATATCTTGGGGAGGAATTTGGTAAGTGCATCAGAGCTTTGTGTGTGTGTGTGTGTGTGTGTGTGTGTGTGTGTGTGTAAAGTTTTATTTTTCAGGTATCCGGATAAGTCCAGTTCAGCACTGCACTCCCATGTCGTTAAAACATCATGGCTACAGTCTGTCGCTCAGTTTGACAAGGGAGTTGTCCTAAGATTGTTTTGGTGTTATGTTGCTGGGTGAGTGAAAATCTGCCTATTACTGATGTGAAAGTAATAATTACCAGGGCGATTCTATTGTATGTGTGGACTGTGCAGTAATCATTATGGAATTGAATGTTAATTTTTCAGATGTGTCAAAACGCCCGCAAAATGATATAAGTATGGTAATAATGAAGGGACTGATGGTGGTATCTCCTCTGTGCGTGTTCAACTTTCAGTTAAAGGTGAATATTGACTGTGACAAAACGATGCAAGTCCTAATGTCGCCCCTTGTGGACTGCTGGGCTATAAACAGCTGGATACAATTCTTTTTAAAGACATTTGTTCTGTATTTTCCGTCTCTGTAGAGCTGTCAGAAAGAGGGAAGGTCAAAGAAAAGCATGTTGCCTGCCCTGTTATCAGGTCAATAGAAACTTGTTGGTATTGAAGCATGTGTCCCCCAAACAAGTGTAAAGCCAAGAAATGCATATGACTGTTTTCAGCATTCTTGTTTCTATTTTAGATTTTTGATGAAGACTTGATGACACATTGTTAATTTGTTGTCAACTGTGTTTAGTCATTGTATAAAGTCATGTTATTTATTCAGTTTGCATGCACTGTTACTGCAAGGGCTTTCACAACTTCACCTTTTACTCCTTCTGTACATGTCCCCGCCCCCCTCGTTGCTTTTTTTCAAGAACAACTGATAAAATCATTTTGTGTTTTAAGATGCTGAGGTATACAAGAAATAAGTGTAATATATTCGATGCACATATACATTGATGTATGATGAGGGTTTCTGGTTTCCTTGATTTGCAAGGTTTTATTTCCATACATTTGGTCCATGGAAGGGACGCCTATGGTGTGAGGTTTCCTAAGTGGCATCCAAGGAAACCACTGTGAAAAGAGCTTGGTAGATGCTGAAAAAAAACTGGTTTTAAAAAATGCGCTTTGCAATTTACTGTGTGGTAAGTAATTTAGGTACTTTGTTTTAGAAAGTCATGGAATTGCAGTTGTGAGCTTTGCTGAATTTGATTTGTTGAACAAAAAGTTTTGTCTGGCAAGCTCAAAATGGTTGCAGTGATTTTGTTTGTTGCAGTACCGTCACAGTGGAAAGGGCTGGTTGGTTGAGGGGTTGGTGTCGTGGTCACCTGTGTTACTTGGTAATGGGATCTTGGCACTTTTCAGACATGTAGGCTGGAGAGTTTACCTTTGTCTGGTCTTCTTGCAGATTCTACATGTGGACCACTGGCTGAAAGTTTTCATGAACTCTGCACTGCTTTGGACCGCCTTTGGTTGGGTGCTACCAGATCAGGTTCTGTGCAGGATCAGGTAAATATCCATTGATCAGTAATCGGTTGTTTATCTGTGCAGGATCAGGTAAATATCAATCAGTAATTGGTTGTTGGATCAGGCATAAGTACTTATGGTAGTTGCCATGAAAGTAGCTTAGAAATGTCCACCTGATGTAAGATGAGCATTTTTAATCTGATCGGAGATTTTATGGAAGAGATTTGAAAGCAGTTCCATGATGCGTTCTAGAAAACGTCTTTTAATGAGATTTTTTTTGCTGGTTTTTTTTTTTTTTGTCTTGGTTTTTTTTTAGTATATAGACAATGAAATGTCGACTTCAAGGTGACAACTCTTGATGGGGCTTTGTGGTCTGCTAGGCTGTAAGCTATATAATTTGAATGTAATGCTTGGGTTATTGAACAGTAGAGCTGACCACTCAGACTGTTCCATATCTTTTGATCTCCCTTGCATTTTTAATGGATCCTCAAACATAGGCTCAAAGATTGTCCCCTACATTTTATACTGTTTACATAATGTTTTTAGTTTTCGGCAACTTTTTTCCTCTCCACACTTTTGTTTTATTTTCAGCCTTTCCGCTGGCTGCTTTTGGGGTGCTGTTAGATTCTTTTTTTGAACCCTTGGTGGTGAGAATACCACAGAATTATGGACTGTGATGTGTCTCTATTTGAGACCAAGAGCACAGACGCAATCCGTGTCTCTCTGATGAGAGTTCGATCCAGCGGATGAAAGGCCTAGGAGCAGGCAATACACATAAATCTGCCTTCAAGAGGGATTGTGATGGTTCCCTTATGCAGCTGGTGATGGGTTTGTTTGTTTTTTTTATTTGTAACATGTATTTATCTATTTTCTTCATTTTTTTCTAAATTTCAAATCTTTGCGAAGCCATTATTATAATGATGGAAGAATTGTTAACCTACTCTTGTTTTCACCCACTACTTAATTGTTCAGCACAATATAATTTGAATATTACAAAGATGTGGTTTTGTTTACATAATTCTTAAAATCCTTGTGTGTTAAACATAATTAAAATACTCATCATATTAAAAAAAATCAAGGAACACGCACTTAGGGATACGGTGAAGTTTAGCATACTGGTGTGGTCTGCCAGAGCTGCCAACCATCCAGCTTTTGGTAGAATTTATTATGGTCACATGCAAGTCATTCCACTATCTTTTTTATGTAAAAGAAATTCTACTTGCGAAAAAAAAATAATTGTTTATTCGCAGACTTTGTACATTTGCCATTCATAGAGCCAAAGAGCTGTTTGGAAACTTGCTTCTAGTTCAGCTACCTCCACCGCTATCACGTCGATACAACTGTAAGACCCTGAGGCAGAACAGAAGAAAAAGAATTCAGAACAGAAATGCAGATTCAGGTTGCTTTCTGCTGTCATGATGCGAGTGCAGCTGATCCGAGTCAGCAGGTCGGCCTGTGAAAGTGTTCAGCCTTGTTAGGAAGAACCTTACAGATTTTTGTCCCTCCTTGGATCAAGAGAATAAAAGCTGCACTATTGGTTCTGAAGTGAAAAAATGAGCCAAGTCAAGAGATGAAACATACTGACAGTGTGCTAAAAAAAGAGATGGAAGAGCAACAATGTGTTGGTGGGAACAGTGATTCCATGAAAGCGTTTGACCAAAGGAAAGAAAATGAAGTGTCTGGAATGTCATTGATTTGTTTTGGGTGCAGTAGCGTATGTATTTCTCTGAACTGTTAGAAATTCCACTCAATTTTCAAAAATATTTCTCTCGAGTCTTTTCAGAGGTTGGCAGCTCTGGTCTGCAGTTGTGATGTCAGGGGTTTCCATTGACCTGTATACTATCTTGTGCATGATTGATCATATGATGCAGGAAGACTTGTTGCACAAGACTGGCTCGGGTCTAATACAGCATGCAGTTCCTTCTTCACGCAAGACCCTAGTTTACAAACGTGCATGTAGAGTTGCAGCAAGATGACGACCCCCGATATGGTCATTAGCAGCGGTAAGCAGCCTGAATCGCTGTATTTTTTTAGAGATCTGGTCAAACTGTAACTTTTTTCCTTTTTTTTTCTTTCTAACACAAGGTTGCTGCAGGTGTGTGAACCAAAACCACTGGTGTGAATGAGGCCACACGTCAGGGCAACATCTTCCCAAAGCTGGATCCAGTCTTGCAATGATCATGTAAGTGCTTTATATTGGGGGGGGGGGGGGGGGGGGGGGGCATATGTTACAGAGGATGTTTTTACATTTATGATTGTGGAATTTCAATAGTTTTATGAAATTTCAATAGATTTTTACAGGACAGGAAATAGTGGGATTGCAGTAGAGGGAATGGAAAATACTGAGTTCTAAGTCAGTCTATTAGCATATTATTTCACATTGTTTTCAGTTTTTTTGTAACATGTGTCTGTTGATTTTGCAAGTGTATTTTTAATATGTTTAAGATGTTATGGTTTGTAGTTTAACTTTTCTTTTCAGCCATAGTTGTCTGTTCAGGATTATGTGTAGCCATTGATTTAATTGAAGAGTTTAATGTGGAGAGATCAGACAGAAAAATCATTATGTTCTGTGTTGTTTTTTTCAGACGATTTTTTTTTCTTTTGGCTTGAGACCCTTGGTTTTGTTTTGGTGGTCAGTACTGTTTTCTTATTTAACTCTAAAAGGTTCTCTGGATCTCAGCTGTTTTTATGTTTCCATGTGGTTGGGTTTGAATAGGCCATACTGTTGGAAAGGAAATATTTTGGGCTGATCTGGGAAGGTTTATTCTTTTTGTTTTCCTTTATTATTCTGGCTTAGTTAGTTCCTATTATTCAAATAAACGCTTTGTTTCGTTTTACTCTGTTTGTGGACTCCAGTCTGTTATATTGGAAACTTTGTTTGAGTAGTTAGAAACAAAGATACTTAACAATCACGCACCTCACCCAAAATTGTAACCCAAGGGAAGGGAGGGTTATCAAGAGTTTAGTTCACTGGAACTAAAGAAATTTAAAACCCAAAGGACACGGGTTACATGTGAATTCAAGACTTGGTTAGCCATACAATTTTGCCATATCTTGTACATGTTGGGTGGAACACAAGTAGGATGAAGTAAACAGAAATATGTCAGGGAAGGGGGAGATCAAAGAAAGTTGAGCGGTAATTGCGCTTATGGAGTTGACCAGGGTGGTTTCTTGATCAAAGAGCGACAACTCTTCCTAAATGACGCGCATGAAGTTTTGCTTCTTCATCAAAATGCCGACATGGAGGAAAAATACAAGCCCTGCCTTGAACTGTGGAAAAAAAAGCTGGCTTAAGAGTATTTAATTTTGTGCCAAAGTTATGGTGATGAATTGTGTTTGAAGAAAATTAGTTTAAGAGAAACCCATTGTTAACATAGACTCTGCAAGATCATACGTGAATCTACCCTCCCGTGGTGATGGCAGGTGAAAGCCACTACACATAAGCATGCATGCACATGCACAGCGCGCGCGCGCGCACACACACACACACACACACACACACACACACACACACACACACACGCACACACACTTGGAGAGAATATGTTCATTTTTTGTTGCTGAACAGTACACTGTTGGATAAAGAGGTCTGGTTGGAATGTGTGTGTGCACGAGTGTGTGGAGGTGCAATATTTTCTTTTTCATAGTCTGTTTCCTGTCAGTTCTAAAAAAAAAAAAAAACCATTGTCAGGACCTTGCAGTACAGGAAAGCAACTGTCGGTGAAGTGGGGGATGGGAGTGAAAGAGGAGAGGGGTGGCTGGAAGGTTGGAGGGGAGGGGCTGGGGGAGAAACGGTACTGCTTCAGAGTAACTATCCCAAGTCAGAATAGAACTCTGAACAGCACAATTTTTCTTTTCACGTGCATTTAGCGTTTTGTGTTTGTGTTTTTAAACTCAGGTTATACTAGAACACTGAACAGCACAATTTGTCTTTTACTTGCATTTAGTTTTTTGTGTTTGTATTTTTTAACCCAAGTCCTCTTAGAACACTGAACAGCACAAGTTTTGTCTTGCACTTGCTTCCAGTCTTTATTTTTTTTGTTTCATTTTGCTTTAAGCTCCAAGATGTTTCATAATATTAACATTAACAGAGTTTTTGTTTCTTCCAGGGTGGCTGCTGACGCCTCAGTGCTGGTGAAAACACAATCGTTTGGACCACTAACTGTTCTAGACTAATTACATTGTTAATGCAACGAAAGAAACATGTTTTTTGTTGTGGTGGTACAATTACATTGTTAATGCAACGAAAGAAACATATTTTTTGTTGCGGTGGTACAAATTACATTGTTAATGCAACGAAAGAAACATGCAGCAGGCAATATTCTACCAATGGCAGCTTTTCATCGACTAGACTCAAACTCGGTGAAGACTCGAACGCCTTTATGCTCGACAACAACGAGAACTCTTCAAAAATCTCATTCTCTCTCCCTCTTAGTCGCACATCTCTCGCTCTTTTATATGTTATCAAAAGAATATTCTCGAACAGTATTCTTTCCTAGGATATTCTGCATATCCATAAGTTGAACCAATGAAATCGTGACGAGCGTACGCGAATGTAATTCGGCCAGCGTCTACAATGGTATCAGACAGGCAGAGAAAGAGACAAGCAAGACTACTAGCACAGTAACCACCTTAGTCTGTGCTACCAGTATTAGACGTTTACCACCACTAAGACTACTGGTGCTGGTTATTTGTTTAGCGTACTTTTTAGACACCAACTCATAGTTCTTTACAAAATTACATCATGACTTTCTTACATCCAGTCATTCATAACTTCATGCTTTACATTCACGGTGGAATACATATAGTACACAAACAGTACTAACACTACCCATACATGCTCTGTGTATGATCAGGTAAACCTTTTACACAGTGCTCATTACGGAAGATATGAGTTGTTCAGCTTGTCTTGAAATTAGTAAGAGAAACTGAGGATCAATTGGGTGCAAGTCCATTCACGTATGTCAGGGACCAGACTTTCTTTCTTACTACCGTCACATGACATCATTACTATAGCCGAAACTTGCTGACGAGGCGTACCTTGTATACCTGTGTAACAAATTAGTAACCGGCCAGACACAGCCCGGCAAAACCACACATTCAACTATGGAGACTATTTTTGTCACAGTAGTCATAAATACGTGACCGGCCGGTACAAGAGGTCATCCTGGTGTCTAGGATGACATTTTGTATGGGACTGACATTTGGTAACGCAACGTCGGCTTTTTTTTTTTTGTGCCATGCAGTCGAATCTCGTTACAAGAGAAATTACATTTGTGACCGCTGCCCTAAAAGTTAGGACATACATATTTATAGTTACAAACGTGACACTGAAAATTAAAATTACTTTCAAAATAATAAAACATGCGTGTAACACCAAAATGGGAATTTCAGTCTTTCTCCTTTTTGGTAGTGCAAATATAAAGTATGCACTCAGCCACTCATAATTATATATACATAAATGTGTGCACGTATGAGAGAGAGAGAGGTGATTTATCTTTCTATTCCTCACTGTTCCAGGACATGCACACATAACACACAAACACACCCACACTCCAGCATCTATACTTTCCCGCTTGCTCACAGACATACACACCCGCGCACATGCTTGTGTCACAGGTGATCCACCGCCTCTTCTTACACGCTGTGCTGTGTTGTATATATATATATATCTTTTGATCTCCCTGCATACTTAGATGGATCCTCAAGCATAGGCTCAAAGATTGTCCCCTACATTTTATACTGTTTGCATAATGTTTTTAGTTTTCAGCAACTTTTTTTCTTCTCCACGCTTTTGTTTTGTTTTATTCTACTACCTTTCGCTGGCTGCTTTGGGGGTGCTGTTGGATTCTTTTTCGAACCCTTGGCGGTCAGAACACCACAGAATTATGGACTGTGGTGTGTCTCTATTTGACGCCAAGAGCACAGACAAACTGCCGTGTGTCCCTGATGACTCCGATCCAGCGGACGCAAGGCCTCGGAGCAGGCGACGCAAGGCCTCGGAGCAGGCGGTACATGTTGATCTGCCTTCGAGAGGGATTGCGATGGTTTCTCTCATGCAGCTAGTGAAGGGTTTTTCATATTTATGATATACATTTTCCCTCTTACTTCAGCTTCATTTTTTTCTATTTCAAATCTTTGCCAAGTCATTACTATGATAGTGGAACAATTGTTAACCTGCACTTGTTTTTCCCCAACTACTAAATTGTTCAGCATTATATATATATATATATATATATATATATATATATATATATATATATATATATATATATATATATATATATATGTGTGTGTGTGTGTGTGTGTGTGTGTGTGTGTGTGTGTGTGTGTGTGTGTGTCCAAAGATAGATACAGATACATGTTCCCCGGTGAAAATAGTATTTTCCTGTAAATATGAGTACAACAATTTTTCCTATGACAAAATTGAAATTTCTCCTATTACAAAGAGCAATTCTTCATCCAATATAATAGGACAAAACCCCAGTTTTTGTTTGTCCTAGAAGAATTGGATATTATACTGGATAGGGGATCTTCTGTGACATTCGGTCTCACTCTCTCCGTCGTATTGAATAATATCCTCAGTACAAGTAAGACAGATAGGAGAGAGAGGGGAGGGGGGGGGGGGGGGGGGGGCGATTTGGAAGGGAGGGATGAAGTTGCGGGGACTATAGAGACGGAAAGGTCCAGTTCTGTTGTTGAGAATGTCTCCTGTGTATTGGCATAGAAATTTCAGCTCCCAACTTTCACTGACTGGAAACTGAATAGGTCTAGCGTTTCTGCTTTAATACAAGTCTCTAAACAGCCTTTGCTCCGTTGTACTTTCATATACGATTCACAGTACGAGACGGCGGCTTCAGCAGAAACGTTGATCTGTTTTTAAAGACTGGGTTCTACGTCATTTGTGCCCAATTCGAGAAGTGATTGCTCGTTCTCCGTTACCATTGTCCTGAATATTATCTTGCCTAAAGAAGACCAAAGCGCCTCGTGTTTTGTCTTGTAATTTGTTTGTCCCTTTTGTCTGGCGGAATAGTATTTTTTCTTTTCAGTCTATTTTTTTTCTTAAATGATTGTATCTGTTTTGATTCTGTCTCTCTCTTTCCATATAATGATTAATAACCTTATTCCGAGCAGCGATTTTGCATACAGTCATATCACCACCTTTCCATACGTCAGTAAATATAGAGGCAAAATTACTTTCGTTTTCTGTGCACACAAGTTGGCTACTGGTTGACAAACAATGTGTTTGCAATTTTTGCCATAGATAGGATAAACTGAGAACAAACTTGTAAATTCCTGAAAATAAATTTGATTTCAAAGACAGATTAAACACTGGGGTATTCTAAAACCATCGTAATTACAAAACAAAAGAATCGTCTGATTTCTTTTCTCTATTGCTTCTCTCACACACGTGCGCGCTTACGCAGACACGCACACACACACACGCACTCACACACACACAAAAGCATACACACACGCACACACGTCACTTCCCTTCCTCTTCAACACATTTTACAGTTTAACAATTCGAAAGCCAGTGTTTATCTCTTTACTTCGTCTGGCAGACAGGGATATCTAAACATCCTATCGTTCTGCATGATTCTGAATAGGTCCCTTTATTTTCCCTGACTCGCTGGTGCTGTTGTTAATCATTTCATCTCGCCCATACTCGTGATACTGTCAGCGACAGTGGTCAGTTATTTTGATTTGAACATGCACTTTAAATAAAACAAAACAAAAAAAAAAAAAGGAAAAGACACAAGCAATGTTAGGTAGGCACTCGAGGTCTGGCCAGCGTATTGGGCTAATACGTAGGTCAGACATCTGCTAAGTCGTAGCCACGAGACCCTCTTCTTCAATCATGCGCAGCGCGGTCTGAAAACTTAGCGGATGTGGTGTAGCGTATATGGACTAGTCAGTGACGCCTCATTAATGAAGCTGAAACAGCTTTCCTACTGGTGTTTTGATGTTTGCTTATGTTCACTGGAAAAAGAAAATTTCAGGTTTTGTTGTCTCGTTTCTCCTTCTTCTCATCCTCCTCGTCCTCCTCCTCCTCCTCCTCCTCCTCCTCCTCCTCCTCCTTCTCTTCTCTTTTTCTTCTTCCCCCTCTTCTTCTTCTTCATTGCCTCTAATTGTGTTGCTAAGAGTCATGTGTCCACCAACTTGTGAACACTCGTAACCGTGACTTATTGTAATTAATTCATTTGATCTCGCCTGGCACGCAGAGAGAGCAGAACGCATTGTATCTTCTTTCCTGATCCATTCGTTCTGCACAATACTGAACGGGTCAGTATTTTTCTCCTCTTCTACTGGTGTTTACTTTTTTCCCAGCTATGTCATGTATCTCTTGCTTCAGAGGCAATAGTCCGACATCTTTGATTTGAACATACACTTTGCATCAAGCACAACAAGCCCCGATCTCATAGTATGTTTAATCATACTTAACTGACATGGGTTGTATAAAGGAAATATAACTATTGATTTAATAGAAATTTGGCCGTTGTTATAGCTACAGGTATGAATAAGCTTGTTTCCACACGTGGTCTTTTGCGCAGGTATGAACGCTTTATTCGGTTCTCAGCACCAAAGCTGCAGAAACTGTGTAAGCCCTTATATGCATATCCACGTGGGTGTGTGCCCTGCCTGTCCTTCTTCACTACGTCATCCCTCTTATTAACCCTTCTGCTGGCACTTTCAAAACAAATGCTCCACTCCCACACAAACGCCAAACGCCGGGGTCTACACAAACTGACACAAAGGGGGGGGGGGGGGGGGGGGACACGCACACACACACACTCGAAAACACGCAATTCTGCAATACTGCTTTTATTCGTTCTTAAGAAACGCACAATGAAAGAAAAAAAAAACCAACTAACCAGTGAAAAACAGCGGTAACCGTAACGAATGATGAAAATTACAACAGATAATACAAATTTCTCACAGAACCGTCCATCCACACCACAAATTCAAAACCAGCAAAACAACATCGAGCTCAAATGAAACCTGCACATAGGCTACCATTTCAGCACAGAATGTAGCGAAAGGGAAACTTGAATTATACACGATGGCCAAAGTACTTTACATATTTTCTGTGGCACTCAGATCTCAATAATCTTTTCAAACATGCCCTCTCTCTGCCCCCCCCCTCCCCCCCCACCTCTCCTGCCAACCCCCATGAAAAGACGAATGCTGCAGATCTATTTTAAAACTGTTGTTTTTTTTTTTCCAATAGGCCTACCAATGTATTCATGATCCAACACACACACACGTCTTAAGACATGCTTTACTATGATTAAAAACGGAGTAATCTATTAACGGAGATAAAAATGGATAAATGTGCTCTAAACAAGAGGAAGCCTATGGCAATAAATGATTTACATTGAAAAAATGGATAAACGTTTTCAAGTATAGATATATAGACAGCATTCTGTCTTTTAAATAAGGTTGCATAAAAAAGTAATTAGAATTGCTTTTTGTTCAGCAGTATACGAGAGAGAGAGAACATTGTGTAAAAAAAAAAAAAAAAAGAAAAAAATTGTGCCAAATACGAAGTCACCGTCGGACTAGTACACAATTCCTTGAGCAAACAGCACTACAGGAAAGAGATTCAAAGACATTGTATAAACTGTAACTTTTGTAGCAAAAACCAGACAAACAAAAACAAAGAAACGAACAAACAAACGAACTGTGCATTTGTATAAATCGGAGCCGTTAGTCTGTTCAAATGTTTTTCAAACAACAACAAGAAGAACGGAAAGAAGAACAACAACAACAATAATAATAAATAAAAAATAGCAGCAACAACAACAACACTACTACTACTACTAGCAATAGCAGTAACACTAATACTAATACTGCTAACAATATATCAATCGTCTGACAAAGCCCGACTTCAAAAGTGAAACAAACAAATCAAGGATGTAAGTCCTTATGTCCCTTTGAAAATACCCTCAAAAGGTGTGTATGTGCCTGTGTGTGTTTGCGTCTGTGGGTGCGTGCGTGCGTACGTTTATATATGTGTGTGTGGGTGGGTGCGTGCATGTGTGTGTGCCGCACTGCATCTGTGTGCGTGCGTGTGCATCGTGTGTGTGTGTGTGTGTGTGTGTGTGTGTGCTGAATTCAAGGAAGTACAGACAATTGGACAGAACATTTTGAAAATATCTTCTTAAAGAGAAAAGAAAAATCACCTGAAGATCAAGACATGCTGTGTCGCTTCAATTCTCGCCTAGAATACAAGACGAACTCCAAAATACGTAAAAAACAAGAATATAGAAAGCAACAACGACGATACGAAAGACAAAGAAACTAACGAGGACGGCGACAACAATGATGAGGATGACACTATAAAATGTGTGACTCATGATTAAAAAAAAAAATCTTACTAAGACTTCTAGCCTTGAAACAAAGCGTGAATATCTTCCTCGCGCAGTCTCACAACAATCATCTTTGCCATAGTTGTAAAATAATAAATGTTCCTGATTGAGCTCCGGAAAAAAAAAAAGTTTTTA
Source organism: Conus betulinus (assembly GCA_016801955.1). NCBI lineage: Eukaryota > Metazoa > Mollusca > Gastropoda > Neogastropoda > Conidae > Conus > Conus betulinus. Next base: position 57,396 of record JADBJO010000153.1, read on the forward strand.
TCTATAGATCATAAAATCACATCTACTTCTTTATTCATCATCATCATCATCATCACTATCATCATCATCATCATCATCATCATCATCATCATCATCTTCTTCTTCTTCTTCTTCTTCTTCTTCTTCATCCACCTCCTCCTCCTCTCCTCTTCTTCTTCTTCTTCCTCCTCCTTCTTTTCTTCTTCTTCTTCCTCCTCCTCTTCTTCTTCTTCCTCCTTTTCTTCTTCTTCTTCCTCCTCCTCCTCTTCTCCTTCCTCCTCTTCTTCTATTCCTGCTCCCCCTCCTCCTCCTCCTTCTCTTGTCAACAGAGACAGTTTGCACAGAATGTCAAGGTCTGAACACTCGAACGAGACTGGCATCTTTCAGAATAATGAAGCAAGCGAACTCCTGCGCCATTAGGATCATCTCTGCTCCTTTGACGCACAGGAAGTTGTCCGTGCAAAGATCCTGGAACCGGAAGTAGGGGCAGGCGAATCAATTTCCAAGAACACGATCATCTTGTTTCCTTTGCTGTCCTGAAACGAAAGTAAGGGTTTCTTGGAAACTAAGGGTGGTGTTTTCCATTCGTTTTAAACGCTTGTGATTCCCTCGCTTCTGTGGGTAAAGTAGTGTTATTTAAAGGCAGTAATGTGTTCTTCGCACAACCAACTGCTATTACTCTTACAACAGTATTGTTTGAACCGCGCGCGCGCGCGCGCGCGCACACACACACAGACACACACACACACACACACGCGCGCGCGCGCGCGCGCGCGCGCGCGCGCGGTGTAATCAGGCAAGGAAGAGGGCAAGATGTCACCTTTTTAAACTATCATTAAAGCATTATAGCCTCAGAACATATCATACAACTTTGAAAATGCTGGTCAGTTTGTATCAATATCTTCACGTTCAATGGATATAAGTCACTTTCAGTGGATCCTCATCCCAACCACTAATCTATGCTGAAATTCTATGGATTATCTTCTTTTTTTCTTTTCTTTCTTTATTTCCTATTTTAAAAAAAATCTGATTCGGAGTGATCATGCTGAACTATCCACAGCACAATTCCAAAGGATTCGCCCTTGGACTAGACTCCGTCTTTCCATCCACTTTGGGTATAAATGGTTCAGTGGTGCTATTGCAAAAATTTGCTTGCTGACAGACAGACAGACAGACAGACAGACAGGCAGGCAGACAGACAGACAGACCAACGGAACAACGAAGGGCAAACGGATTAAAATATAGCTTCCAAGTTCAGAACGACAAGCATAACTCCATACGATATTTGTCATCTTTAATATACAAGCTTCGACCGAATTCGTGGAAAACCAGGTTTTCCCAATATGTTGCATGCGATTGTTCAAATCTTCTATCTGTGGACCATATTCTTTTTCATTCTTTAATATCAACTTCATTATATAAAGAATCGAACGTGGATGTGACTACATGATTCTATCAAAATATAACCCATAAACCAGAAATTGTGCAAATAGCAAAAATGCTTTCCATGCATCAAATCAATAGATTTTTTTTAAATAAACGCCCCCGTCCCCTCGCTCCTTTTTTTTTTTTGTTTTGTTTTGTTTTTGTTTTTAAAGTCTAATATTACCAAGTGTGAACAGACTAACTTAAAGAACTCACTCACTCACTCCATACCTCTGTCGCCCAGACCTGCACATTCGGGGCAAAGGGAAAAAACAATCTGCCGACCAATCGCAGCACCAGAATCTTCCCGCACGTCGCACGGATCTGTGCCACCCTCGGCGGCAGCGGGACGGCATGCGGAAACGGAAACGGCAGAAAGGGCGCCCCCATTAACCCCCCAAAGGGCAGGCCCACTTCCCGGTGCTCCACTTCCACTTCCTGTTCCGTCAGCTCAAGGTCGCCGCTTAGATCGTCCGTGACTTCCGCACAATCTGGAAACGCTCCTGCGCCCTTGACCTTGTCCGTTGCCATGGGGACTGGTAGAAGTTCCGTCAAAGAGGCTGGCGAAGGGGTTGGCGCGGGGTTGAGATGGGGGTGAGGTGTGGGGTGGTTTAGCTGGAGTATTGGTGGTGGTGGCGGCGCTGGGCTGGCCTTGGGGAGAGAGTTGGTTGGTTTTGTTTTGTTAGAGGATTGCTGACGTCTCGTTGGATATTGAGACGGTCATGTTTTTCTCAGTACCACTAACTATAGTATTATTTTCTATAGGTGTGTCTTCTGTCTGCTTGTCGGTATATCTATCACTCTTTCTCTCTTTTTCTTTCTTTCTTTCTCTGTCTGTCTGTCTGTCTGTCTGTCTGTCTCTCTCTCTCTCTCTCTCTCTCTCTCTCTCGTGTACCCTTTTCTCTCTCTCTCTCTCTCTCTCTCTCTCTCTCTCTCTCTCTCTCTCTCTCTCTCTCTCTCTCTCTCTCGTGTACCCTTTTCTAACTTATGAACAAAAAGCAGCTCCATTTTCTTTTCCATGCAACCTTACTGGACAAAATAAAGAAGATGACTTGACCATTAAACCCAACAATAAGACAGACAAAGACTGGTAACGTATAAGATACGTGCCATTGTCATTCAAATCACATTTAAGCCTTTAAACATCAAATCGTTTACAAACTCCTACCATGTCTCAGCCTCCGATTATCGCCCCGTCGCTCACTATCAATGCTTACAACTTGGATCATGTTTCAAGCCATTATCTTACTCCTTTGTACGAACTAAAGCAAACTCGAGTGTAGACAAGAAGTGGGGATGGTTTCGGAAATCATAGATAAAAGACTACATTACCAACAAAACAAAACAAAAACAAAAAAAAGAAAAAAAAAAAAGAAAGAAAAGAAAGGAAAGAAGAAACAAAGAAAGAAACCCGTGGAATAGACTGTCGTGCATACTGAGAAGAAAAAAAAAAGTGAAGAAAAAACTACTATGAGGCATAAAACATACTAAGCATTGCAGAGTATGGCTACAAGCATAGCATACCCACCACTGCTGCTGCTGCCCGGACAGGCAGAAAACAAGACCCCGTGTATGTTGCATCATCAGTAAACACGATCTGTCGTACTAATGAATATCAGATTGATATAGAAAACATGCCTGCCTGCACAGTGCAAGGCCTAGAGCTGTTTATAACTAGTTTGGGTTACTTTACTTTCCATATGGGAATAAAAGAGCGTCACTGTTCATTTCTGGATTTGACTAAGCATTATTTGGTTTTGGTGTCTGTTCAGGGATTTTTATCATGGCTCAACACTGTTTACTATAGCACTGGATTACCTCCAGATTGCAAAGATCTGCACCATTTTCCACCCAAAAAAACCTTTCCCTGGAGTTATGTTCCCACAAACCTCCAACAACTTCAGACATTTTGTGCTATCAAAGTACACTTTAAACTCCAAGCGCACCCTCTACCTTCTCCCTTAAAAAATGACTGAATCCGTCCCCTGAAACTATAATTCAGTTTTCAATTTTTCCTCCTATAGCAAAGAACAATCACACTTAAAGTAGCATCGCTGAAGGTGGTGCAGAAATGCAGCGCTGACGCTGAGATTGAAACGTTAGGTCCACTGTTAGGTTGGCGCTGAAACAATTACGCACATGTGAAAAAGGTGTAATCAGTTCGTTTTGCCCGTTGACCTGCTCAAGAATATGTCTATTTTAGTCAGAAACACCCGCATTTTTGTAGTTGAATTCTGGGATAATCGCTTTGTTTAGGAAACAAAGATCTGATAGGTATTTTTCCCAGCTGTCAGTTCGAACTTGAGCAGATATTTTGAGCTCGCTGGCAGATGGCGCCTCTCACAGACGCGATTTGCATGCGTTCTGGCCTCCGATCAAACGTCACTTCGGGTCACTCAGCCGTCATGGATTGTTAATTGGAATCACTCATTCGCTGTTTCTATCAGTCTGAGCTGGCTTCTCGAAATCAAAAACTTTTTATTTCTTTTGCGCCATCTTCTGTGTCACCTCAGTGCCATTTCACCCACGCCGCTCGTTCCGATCCCCCGTCCACAGCCACAGCCCGGCCCGGCCTGCCTCAGCCCCGACACCGGCAATCCACAGGGAGCAGTCAATGTCAAGTCATCAAGAGGCAACCCACCAGAGGAGACACTGCGCTGCTACCGAGTAACTTCGGCTAAATCAAAAAGTCAGTTAGTTGTCTGTATATCAGTTCGATGCATAGGACTTCGTGGTATATAGGCTAATATAAGAATACACATAGCTGACTATAAGAGTAAGTAAAGCCCAAAGATTGCAAAGAGAGGGACACCTATGCAAAGGCATTTCTTGAGTGGATCAATCAACGAACATTTCACGAAAAACCCTCTGCGCATCTATGGAACGCTAACCCTAAACCTAACCAGACCACATTCCCAACTTACAACTTCAGAAAATGTAAACGAGAGAAGAAAAAAAAGCGTTCTTGCCGTTCTTGATATTTGTAACAGTGACTTGCCCTGACCGTGACATTTGCGTTCAAGTAAGGGAGTTGGCCTCACAGGCGAATCCCAAATTTCCTCCGCCAAATCGCAAGAAGTCTTACAGAATTGGTCACTGAAGTACAAAATAATATTTATGAATAAAAGAGACGGAGGTGAAAGACACAGACTAAGTTTTAGAAACTGAGTTTCTGATTCAGCCTGTTTTCCTTTAAAATTCACTTACTCTTCGATAAAAGCAAGAGCAGCCATTTTTTTTTATCCTATGCTGCTCCAAAAATAGCAATGACCTAGAACTGGTAGGACGAACTGTCGCCGTTGTTACACTCTGACACTCACCTTCAGCTCCTGCGTTCGTCGGCCCGTCCACCGAACTCTCTCTGCACGTCGCTTTGTGACGTGGCCAGTCACGTGACTGGCACTGGGTGGAGCAGTAGCGGACGACCTTGCAACGAGAGCAACGTCGTAAGGCGTGGCGTTCGCCTCTTTGTTGCACATCCCGCACCTCTCCATTGGAGCGTCTGGTCCTCTTTCTCTGCAATTATTCATCATAGTTCATTCATCATAGTTCATTGCACATCCCGCATCTCTCCATTGGAGCGTCTCGTCCTCTTTCTCTGCAATTATTCATCATAGTTCATTGCACATCCTGCATCTCTCCATCGGAGCGTCTCTCGTCCTCTTTCTCTGCAATTATTCATCATAGTTCATTGCACATCCTGCATCTCTCCATTGGAGCGTCTCGTCCTCTTTCTCTGCAATTATTCATCATAGTTCATTGCACATCCTGCATCTCTCCATTGGAGTGTCTCTCGTCCTCTTTCTCTCTGCAATTATTCATCATAGTTCATTGCACATCCTGCATCTCTCCATTGGAGCGTCTGGTCCTCTCTCTCTCTCTCTGCAATTATTCATCATAGGGAATTGGAAATATTTGGGGGTGCTGTTGGATTCCTTTTTTGAACCCTTGGTGGGTGTAGAACACCACGGTATTATGGACTGTGGTGTGTCTCTATTTGACGCCAGGAGTACAGACACAATCAGCCGTGTCTCCCTGATGAGTCCGATCCAGCGGATGAAAGGACTAGGAGCAGGCAACACAAATAGATTTGCCTTCAGGAGGCATTGCGATGATTCCCTCATGCAGCTAGTGAAGAGTTTTCATAACTATAATATATTTTCTTAATTTCATGTTCCTATTTTCCTCCTCTTCAACAACCGTCCCCCCCTGTGATGATGGAGGGACCGTTGGTCTGCGCTTGTTTTCCCCCCCACTATTAGATTGTTCGTCTTTGTATTTGTCTGACTTTATTCTAGTTTAAAAGACTGTGCCAGTCTTGAATAAAAGTTATTCTGAGTTAGGTTTTCTTGCGGGGAGCAAGAGTTACCCTACTTGTTTATTGTTAATTATTCATCATAGTTCATTGCACACCCGCACCTCTCCATTGGAGCGTCCGGTCCTCTTTGTCTGCCATTATTCATCATAGTTCATTCATCATAGTTCATTCATCACAGTTCATTGCATATATCCCGCACCTTTCCATTGGACCGTCTGGTCCTCTTTCTCTGCCATTATTCATCATAGTTCATTCATCATAGTTCATAGCATACATCCTGCACCTCCATTGGAGCGTCTGGTCTTCTTTCTCTGCCATTATTCATCACAGTTATTAATGGTGCATTTCGTTCCACCATTGACCAAAGAGCTGAGGACGGAAACTTAAGTTTTGTTTCTCTGCAATTTTTCATCATAATCTACTCATAATACAGTTAATACCACCACTTATTAAAGCAAAGCTGCGGACGGAAACTTAAGTTTTGTTTCTCTGCGATTATTTATCATAATCTATTCATAATACAATCTATACCACCAGCAAACCATAGTTTGTTTAATTATTCATGATAATCTATTCATAATACAATCTATACCACCAGGAAACCAGAGTTTGTTTCTCTGCATTATTCATCATAATCTATTCATGATACAATCTATACCACCAGAAACTATAGCTTGTTTCTCTGCAATCATTCATTGTAATTCAATACTGGTACAGTTCATACCACCATTCACGAAAAACAAGCAATGAAGATCAATAAACAACAGGGAGTGAAACAAAAGGCAAGTATGCGAGTCCTCACACACTATGAGCATTACTTAACAACGGATTATAAAGAAGGGAGTAGTGGGGAAGAAGGGGGGGGGGGGGGGGGGGGGGGGGGGGGGAGGCGTAATGAAACAGATGGTATTAAAGTTTAAAATATAAATCCTTCAATGATAGAATAAAGGAACCGTTGAGTTATTTCTTTTTCTTTTTTTCCTGTTTTTGTTTAACAGCAAAATGAACCGTTTGTATATGCACGTCTGGCGTCGACTTTCAGCTCCTGGTGATAACTTTTCAGTGGACATGGCGGACTGGGGTTGTGACAACCCGTCCATGGTTATCTCACACAGAACACTACTTCTTAATCCGTAATGTTCTAAACACCACCAGCAGCACATAACAATCAACAGACTGTCAAAATAAAACAAAAACGAAACAAAGCAAAAACAAAAACGAAACAACAACAACAAAACAGAAAAGAACAGAAAGAAGTTACCGAAGGACAGAAAGTGGAATGGAAGAATGTGATATAAAGAAAGCAGCCACACAACTTAAATAATGATAATCTACATAGAACAACATATCTGAGTCTATGCTCGAAGATCCAAAAAGAATTCAGCACACACATACATGCACGCACGTACTTACAACACATACGCACACACACACACACACACACACACACACACACACACACACACACACACACACACACACACACAATAAAGCAATATATTCATATTATAATGTCAGTAAGATATAAATGATACAGTATGCATTGACAGGAAGCATTACAAATAGGCTACATTAACAAGGAAACCTCATGACACGCAAATGCAGCCATTGATTGTAATCCATGTCATGTGATCCCTATAAAACATACACATCACCTGCAATTTATGCCAGGATCCTCTCTGGAAAAAATTTATTCAGTTAGATAGATGGATAACGTTGTTTATAGCCCAGCCGACCGCGAAAGGTCATATCAGAGCTGTCACCACATTGAAGTCAACTCTCAAGTCACATTATTAAAAAGTCGAAAAAAAAAAGAAAAGAAAAAAAGAAAACCAACAAACAAAAACAAGCAAACAAAAAACCCACACGACTAAAACACAACTTCTAAAAACACACACTCGTCGCTGGAACTATCGTTAAAACCTTCTTTTCTTAAAATCTTTGATCAGATGAAAAATGTTGATCTCTTTCACAAATTAAAAAGATCACATCGGGTGGAATATCCAGAGTTTTCATGGAATCTGCCGTTGTGAGAAACAATGCTGGAAAATCAAATACCAGTCTGACATTATCTAAACCGTCATTACATGGAAGTTGTGAAGCGCTGACCAAGTATACACAGAATCACGACCCCCATCACCCATCATCCCCCCTCCCCCCTCAACTCCCTTCCCCTCCTTCCCCCTATACACACAGCGACTGAAATCCTACTCCCAACCCTCCTCCACCTCCTCGCCATCCCCCCCCCCCCCCCCCCCTCTCCCGCATCCCAACTTTACACCATTCTTACCTAGCCTCAAATTACCTTGAAATCACGGGCGACGTTTTTTTATAATGTAGGCGTAAACAACACAGCCAACAAACAAAAACTCTGCAACACTTTCATTCTCTGGCTTCTAAATCTTCGCGGTTTTAACTTTTCATGTAATGATTTACAAAGGATAGATTACTCGATCGTTCTTTTCGTAACCAGTTCCTTACTATCAAAACCATTATGCTCACCTTTGAAACAGATAGATCGTGCACTGTCAACTCGCTAGATCTTAACCTGGTTGTTTGGCAGCCGTGAAGTGTTCAGGTTATAACCTCCAAACTGTCTGTCTTGTCATCGTTCACCATACAACCAACACACAACAGATGCAGTATTTTCACGACGACTTAATCTACGAATCCAGGAAGAAAACAGGCAGCCATGATGCGATAGTTTTACTTCGTGTTTTCGTAACCGAAAGCGAAAGTAGAGCTTGTGAGCGACTAGTTTTCTTCGAACAGAACAAGCTTTCCATGTTGAATCAATAATTGATCGAGATTATTACTGAGGTGCGCGTTATTACCGGAAAATAACACAGTGTGCTCATGCCAAGCTAATAAACAGGTAATATGTGACATAGGAATGACATTTGCTACTTAGTTGCGACACGAAGATTATTTTTCAATCGTGTCAGTTGGTTTTGTCTGTTTCTTCCTTTCCTTTCTCTCTGTATGTGTGTGTATGTGTGCGTGCGTGCGTGCGTGCGTGTGTGCCTATATATATACATTATAAAAATGAAACATATATATATATATATGTAAAGATTTTCATATTTATATTGGCTTAATTCTATGTTCCCATTTTCTTCATCTTCAACCCCCCCCCCCCCCCCCCCCTTTTTTTTTTTTTAAAGTTCTAATCTTTGCCAAGTCATTACTGTAAGGACGGAAGAATTGTTAGCCTGCACTTGTTTTTTCCCCCACTACTTAATTGTTCAGCATTCTCTCTCTCTCTCTCTCTCTCTCTCTCTCTCTCTCTCTCTCTCTCTCTCTCTCTCTCTCTCTCTCTCTCTCTCTCTCTCTCTCTCTCTCTCTCTCTCTCTCTCTCTCTATATATATATATATATATATATATATATATGGGGGGGGGGGGGGGGGGGGTGAGTGCGCGTGTGGGTGTATGCGTGCGTGCGTGCGTACGTGCGTGCGTGTGTGTGTGTGTGTGTGTGTGTGTGTGTGTGTGTGTGTGTGTGTGTGTACAGCTTATGCTGTTATTTATGGATTGGGAAGGGGGAGAAGAGGGAGCAAGGGAGTGGAAGGGGGGGGGGGGGGTGAAAAAGCCTTGCTCTACGCGCAAATTAGACGCCAAACCATACTGATATGGTATATGCCTAGAATGAAATTCTAACATTCCAATCATTCACGAATTGGGGAAATACAACACACCACTGTTGGGGAGGGGGAGAAAACGTGGTGGAGGTGGGGCGGTGGTGGAGTTTAAAATATCTTCCTAGTGGATGAGATTAATAGGATAAACAGCCAACATTGCTAGACTCCAACCATTCTCATAACTGGGATTGAAAACACCAGACATAGTCAGCCAAAGGTTAAAGGTCTTTATCTTATCATGAAGGCTGAAAGTACTAGTTCTTGTACTAGTACAGTGAAATAAAAAATGAGGGATATCGAGAATCTGACCACATGTACAAGCAGGTGCCGTTTTAAATATCTGCCTAACCATTCATTAACCCACAGCCTATGTACAAGGTTACGGTTTGGGATAGGCCCTGGGGGATTACAACATTTTCTTGTTGGTTTAGTCATATCCCATCTGTGTTCGACTCTTACGAGTAATATGTCAGCGTGTTCCATACGCTGATGATCTTTGACTCCCGTATATTGGATATACATGTGGTCAAATAGAACTGATGTTTCTGGATACCAGTATATGGGGCCCTTAGTGTGTGTGTGTGTGTGTGTGTGTGTGTGTGTGTGTGTGTGTGTGTGTGTGTGTGTGTGTGTGTGTGTGTGTGTGTGTGTGTGTGTGTGTGTGTGTGTGTGTGTGTGTGTGTGTGTGTGTGCGAGCGCGCGCGCGTGCGCACGCGCGCGTGCGACGTGCGTGCGTGTATAGAAATATTCCCTCTATATATGTTTATTGCTTTGATGCTTGAAGAGTTGTCCTTGCAAACAGAGGATGATAGTAAGGACAGGACTCAAAGGAGGCAACAACAGAGGGAGAGACAGATAGAGCAAAAAGATGCAAAGGGAGACAAGACTGTACATAATGATAATTTTTTTTTTGTCCTTTTTTAATGACCTCTCTCTCTCTCTCTCTCTCTCTCTCTCTCTCTCTCTCTCTCTCTATATATATATATATATATATATATATATATATATATATATATATATATATATATATATATGGTGTGTGTCCATGGCACCCGGCCCACCCAGAGCCAACAGCAGCGTGGTGATGGTGACGAGAGTGAAGGACACATCTCTCGCAGCTACACAGAGAGCAGGCGACACGGATCAGAGATAACCAGCGGGAATTCCCCGAGTTGTGTCACCGGAGGACGCCGTGGCATTGACGCACGTGCATCACGTGGAGGGCACGCATCGGGCAGGCAGGCATGCTTGCAAACCTACATGGGAAACCGGCCAAGCAGGTCTACAGCTCCGGGTCGTGGCGGGGGGACAGGCGATGGTGTGAGCGACAGGAGCCTGCGCTCAGGCGCCGCGAGAAAGCCATAGGACAGGCCCGACCATTCACCTCAGTGGACATTTTTAAATTATAATGTTGAAAACTTGTATGGCAAACTGCATGACCTTTCTTTTCTGAATTATGTAAATAAATTTGACTTTGTCACCCTCACAGAAACTTTTCTTGACTCATCGTTTGATTATAATAATGTATTTTCTGATTATTTAAAGTTTCACGTACCAGCCAGAAAAATATCTTTTCATGGCAGGAATTCAGGAGGGGTATTGTTGTTGATAAGAAAGACTTTACAGAAAAGGGTGAAAGAAATAAAACTTTACTGTGACAACGCTGTGGCTGTAAAAATAGATAAACATGTATTTGGCATTGAGAGAGATGTTATACTAGTTGCTTGCTATGTTGTCCCGGAAGGAGGCCCTACATACAATGATAAATTGATAAAAGATGGTGTCTTACTATTGGAAGAGATACTATTGCAGCATTTTGAAAAAGACATGGATACACTTTATTTTATGGTTGTAGGGGACTTAAATGCCAGAACAGGTCACGAACAAGTTGTAAATGAAACGATGACAAACTATGCTAGCAGTATAGAGGATGTTGATATAGATGATGAAAGTTGTGTACGTCGTTCTAAAGATTCAGCTATCAATAATTTTGGCAAAAAACATTGTTGAACTTTTGTTTTATGTTTGATTTGAGCATTTTGAATGGTTTTTGTAATGGTGATATTGAGGGCGAGTATACTTTTGTGTCTCCCAATGGTTGCAGCGTGATTGATTATTTCATTGTCCACAGTGATTTGTTTGTCAAACTTTGATTTGCGAGTTGGTGACTCTATTTATTCATGACACTTACCAGTTGAAGTTATATGGAGAGGCAAGTGCTGTCATTTAGAGGATAAGCATTTACCACTGCAAGGTGAAGAAAAGTTATATGGTCAGATGAAAGGCATTTATATACAAAAATGAACTAGAATGTAATGAATTTCAAGAGAGTTTGCAGAAAGCCTGCCAATTATTACATATTGATGTGAATGAGAGTCTTGATACATTTGTCAGTGCTTTGTGTGGAGCTGTTGCTTGTATGGTTCGAGTTATTGGTAAAGGTGTCAGAAATTATAATGATTGGTTTGATATCGACTGTAAACGAAAGAAACAGGTAGTTAAAAGATTACTGAAAAGATTTCAGAGATGCAGAATAGTTAAGGAAAAAACAAGAAAAGAAAAGAATATGCTTTGGCTCGAAAAGAGTATGCTACACTTAGGAAAATTAAGGAGCAGGAGTTTGAAGAAAGCAGATTAAAGAAACTAAGAGATTCTGTTGATGATTCGAAGACATTTTGGGCATTGATAAGATCTGTCAATAAAAAACGCACTGTATAGAGACAAAATGGACACAGACACCACACAGACAAAATATGCATGGCACTGTATAGGGACAAAACGGACACAGACACCACACAGACAAAATATGCATGGCACTGTATAGAGACAAAATGGACACAGATACCACACAGACAAAATATGCATGGCACTGTATAGAGACGCAGACACCACACAGACAAAATATGCATGGCACTGTAAAGAGACGAATGTACTGTGATATCTGGGAAGGCCCGTGATATCTCGGAACGTGGTCTTTCAGAGCTCAGAAGGGCAGAAAGAAGACGAAAAAGAATGGATTTTCGAGATAAGGTAGGAAACAATTTATTTAGGTGCAATTGAGATCTTTGGCCTTCTTGCCACTTTTTTTTTTTTTTCGCACGCGTTCCCAGATTTACCGTGATATCTGGGAACGCGTTCCCAGATTTCACGATTGGAAGTTCAGGAAATCTGGGAACGCGTTCCCAGATGGGGGGGGGGGAGGGGAGGGGAGGGGGTAGCAGGTGCACTCTCCTTTCCGAACATTGTGTAAGCGGGGAAGGGGAAAAAGTGAACTCTCTTCCACCTCCTATCCCTCCCTCCCCCATCGGCTAAGATTCGAGACAACACTGCGTGTGTTTATATACCTGTGTGTATGGCTAAAAAAATAGGTATGGCTTTGAACGAGCGGTCAGAATGGGTGCATATGGATGATAGTGCAATGAGAGAGAGAGAGAGAGAGAGAGAGAGAGAGAGAGAGAGAGAGAGAGAGAGAGAGAGAGAGAGAGAGAGTTAACGCTTTCTCAATGCTGCCGTCTGTTGCAACATTTACATTATTTTGTGTAGGGTATCTGTCGGGTTTTTTTTTTTTTTTTTTTTTTTTTTTGTATAATGGTCGTCTCGTCCGTTGCCTTACTCGAAAAGCATTGCTTTTGTGTGTGTGTGTGTGTGTGTGTGTGTGTGTGTGTGTGTGTGTGTGTGTGTGTGTGTGTGTGTGTGTGTGGTGTGTGTGTGTGTGTGTTGGTGGGTGTGTGTGTGTGTGTGTTGTAAATAGGTCGTCCAAACATAGCAGCCACAAGAGCACACTCTTTTGTGTCGCAGCAGCTGTTTCTTTACATTTCTAATCTCTCTCTCTCTCTCTCTCTCTCTCTCTCTCTCTCTCTCTCTCTCTCTCTCTCTCTCTCTCTCTCTGTGTGTGTGTGTGTGTGTGTGTGTGTGTGTGTGTGTGTGTGTGTGTGTGTGTGTGTGTGTGTGTACGTGTGAATGGCGCTGCATGAGTGGGATGAAGGCAGGCGAATGTAAACCTGCATCAGATCGGATGCTGACTTGTCTGTGAACGTGTCGTTTCCTGCTCTCTCACTTCTTCAATAGCGGTCTGGGCATCCTCTCAGTACATACCTGACACAGGTGAGGCTTCACCGTGGATTTATTTATTCGTTTATATATTTATCTATTCAACTATTTAGTTAGATAGTTATTAATCAATTAATTAATTCATTTATTTATTCACTTATTCATTACATACACATAATCAATTAATTAATTCATTTATTTATTCACTTATTCATTACATACACATACGCGCGCGCGCGCGCGCGCGCGCGCTCGCACGCACGTACACACACACACATACACACACACACACACACGTGCGCGCGCGCGCACGCACACACACATACACAAACACACACACGCCCGCCCGTGTGTGCGCCTACACATACACTCAAACGAAGTACACCCACTGTACACTACACACACTGTCATTGCACCATAATTATGTGCGCGATTAAAATGACCAGCGATTGTTGGGATTTATACTGAACTACTGTTGAGATGAGTGTGA
>JADBJO010000153.1:76296-88796 GCA_016801955.1 Conus betulinus
CAAAGTTGTACTGACGCACAAAACACACACACACACACACACACACACACACACACACACACACACACACACACACACACACACACACACACACACACACACACACGCACACACACATAGACACAAAAACGCGCGCGCGCGCACGTACACACACACCAACGCATGCACACTCACATCTGTGGACTACCACTTTACACACCAGCATCGCTCCACCAATGTACACACATCAGCGCACACACGTCTACGGTATTCACTGAGGTCCCTAAGAGATTCAAAGCCTTACCTCAGTTGACGAGTGTTTGATCATTTGTATCAGTTATAGGAAAGGTCCAGTGCGACTCTGCTCCAGTCTCCAGGAGAGTCCACAGTATTGACCTTGAGATTATTCCAATGTTTGCTTGGTTGGTGACGTTTCTTGCTCTTCCTTTAGGTCTGGATGTGCGACCACTTCCTCTCTTGATTTTCAGTTCTGAAAGATGGTCTGTGGTACAGTGGCATTGTTCTTGTTTGTTTAGGTGACTTTTTAGATTACATATCGCACCAGATCGGCCAAGCTGTAATCCAGTTCTTATTGTTGCTTTGCCTGCTAGTATGTCTGCTCTCTCGTTTTCTTCGACAGCAGCATGTCCAGGGCAGTACATCCATATGCGTCCTTCCAATGGAAGGCTGTGCATTAGCTCCTGCCAGGGAGGGCTTTCCCATTCCAATAAAAAAACAATGGCAGTTAAAGCCAGTGAACAGCGCAATCTCTACCGACTGTATCACGCGGTTAGACGCAATGTGATTGAATATGGATTAGGGCTTACAAAACTGTCGGCAGCAACCATCTTAGATCAGAAAGATCAGAAAGAATTCAAAATGAAGCAATGAGACTGATCTTGGGAACCACGAGGGGTACACCTTGGCATTGAAAACTATACGATACCTACCCGACCTTCCTTCAATGCAGACAAAGACACAAGCTAGAACAGGTGAAGGCATATTTCAGAGCACTTGAAAACTCCCAAAACCTACTACATGCGACGGTCAAGGAGTCAAGGCACTCCCCTAAAAAGTGGAAAATAATGGAAATAATGGATGGGACATGCAGACGACAATATACATCTCGTGTGCCAGCAAGCACACACACACACACACACACACACACACACACACACCACACACACACACACACACACACACACACACACACACACACACACACACACACACACACAGAGAGAGAGAGAGAGAGAGAGAGAGAGAGAGAGAGAGAGAGAGAGAGAGAGAGAGATTAAAAGATGTATTTGTTACAAGTTAATCTGATTACATATTTTCATCATTGTTTTTAATACATTTCAAAATTATTATACATGTGGGCCTCAAGGCTGAGTATTCACGGTGCGGCAAAATAATGTTGCCTGTTACATGAAGACCGGTCTCTGTGCTGCTATGATGCCTCCTTGACTAAATGGGTCGATTCTAACCATGAATACATACTGTAACTTTATGTTCCGTAGACCATTGTGTGCAGGCGGCGGTGAGCTCTAAGAGATTAACCGTGTCTTTGGCACGGCATTTCAGAAGATAAGGTAATTCTTCTGCTTCCGCCGCCCTTAACATTCCCTGAAGTAGACCAGGTACCCTTTTGCTGCTGGTCATCGTTATTCATTAATGAAATTTTTTGTCAACTGATATACACATAATACTGTGACGAACACATAAACTGGATAGACTATTGTGTCTGCTCGCGTCCTTGTGAGGTGTGTGCGCCTGCATGCGAACAGCGAGTGTTACAGACACACTGAAAAGAGGCTACTTTGTTCGAAAAGACAAAACTTATTTGCAAACAACACCACCGGCAGCAGCGCTAACATCGCTACCAAGGGAGAAAAAACTAGGGACAGTTCAGAACTTCAGGTACCTCGGGACAACTGCTTCAGATGAGGGATCAAAACCTGAAATGCTCTCCAGAGTTGGGCGAGTAACAGCAGCGCTAGCTAGATTAAAACCAACCTGAAAGGACAGAAACAGCTCCCAGATCAGACTGATGCGCTCCCTGGTCATGCCATATTTCTCTACGCCTGTAAGACGTGGACTCTGACAGCTGAAATTGAGAAAAGGATTCACGCATTAGAGATGAGGTGCTTCTGCAAATTCCTTGGCATCTCATACAAGGACCACATTATCAACTTGGAGATCCAAACGAGAGTGAGGCAACTGGACCATAGGAAGACCTGTTGTCCACAATGAAAAGAAAGAAAATGAATTAGACGGTAATGTATCAAGATCAACAGGACTTGCCGAAACCATTTAACAAGGAACAGCGCGAGGAGGCAGACAGAGAGGAAGACAGAGGAAGCGATGGGAGGACAGCATCAGTGAATGCACCAGCTTCAGACTAAGCTACTGCCTAAAAGCGTCCAAGAACCGGCAGGAGTGGAGAAAGCTGGTTGCGAAGTTTTCTGTGGCTCCCAGACGGTCTTCAAGACTCCTGGATAGGAGATAGGTGATAGGTGAGAACAGGTAATATGGATAATCAATTTGGGTATTGGCAAATCGAGAATAGGAGTTTCGGGAATAGGGGAAACGGGAATTGGCGAAAAGGGAATGTGAAAATCAGGACGACACTGGATAGACAGAGAGGGTTTCCCAAGCCGTAAAGATCTGACCCCACGAATGGTTCGTACTCTCAACCGCCATCACAGCAGAACGTCTAGTATTAGACTCTCTCTCTCTCTCTCTCTCTCTCTCTCTCTCTCTCTCTCTCTCTCTCTCTCTCTCTCTCTCCTCTCTCTCTCTCTCTCTCTGGGTGTGTCTGATTCTGTGTGTCCCAATATGTGTGCCTGTGTGTTTCTGTGTGTGCCCGCGTGTGAGTGCGCGTATAACAGCAATATCCGCCGCGCAACCAAATACTGTAAAACATGAATTGTGAGACTGTGTATTGACACACTTTCTTCATGTTCGTATTCAAATGTTTTGATTTCTCTGTATTCTTCTCACAGAAAGTTTTGTTTGGACCTGAAGTACGTTAACGATGAACAGGTTTACATCATAGTTTGTTTGTTTTTTTTTGTTTTTCCAGCCGTGCTTCGTGTTCCTGCATGCCGACGTTCTGCCCCAGGGCCCTCTGTGGGACACCTTGGTCCGTCTGCTCCCCCACCTCATCCATGTCCAGAGACCACCCCCCAAGGAAATCTTTGGCAATAAGGTCAAGGTCATTGAACACAGCTCGGATATTGCCCGTCTGGAGGCGGTCATAAGTAAGTGGATACCTTAGAAAGAAGGAGATACACTTTTACTGAACGTTTGTCCGTAGTTGTGACTTTTAGACAAACCATAGAAAGAAGGCTTCTCACGTTTTCATGATATCGTTTTTTTATCAAGTGACCGACACATCGAGGAAAAAAAATGAAACATCCTGTCTCCACCTCCTCCCAACATCTCCCTTCCCTTATCCTTCCCCCTTTCTCCTTCCCTCCCACCCACACACACAAACACCCGCTCGAAGATTAGCGGCCAGTTGTGTGCTCTGTGTTCATTTCTACTGCTGTGCTTCTCTCTCTCAGGCCGCCTCCATTCCCCCGACCAGGTCACGCCATTCCAGACTTTTCTCACCCTACGTTCCCAGTTCTGTCCCCTGACCGGTTTCAATGTGTCCAAGGCGGAGCCTTTACTGAACGACTTGTGCATCATAGCACGGATTTCCATATACGGAGACCTGAGGGCCTAATTACCCGCACAAGCCACTGTTGATGAGCGTGAGCGTGAGATTCAAAGTGCCACTTCACACAACACCCCAAGGTAATTCACACAGTGTCTCTGCAGAGGACTGACCGGCCACCCCCAAGGTAATCACACACACATTCTGCAGAGGATTGACCGGCCACTCCCATCACTCACACACACATTCTGCAGAGGACTGACCGGCCACTCCCATCCCTCACACACACATTCTGCAGAGGATTGACCGGCCACTCCCATCCCTCACACACACATTCTGCAGAGGACTGACCGGCCACTCCCATCTCTCACACACACATTCTGCAGAGGACTGTCCGGCCACTCCCATCCCTGCCCTTCAGTGTCAGAGATGCTCAAAAATTAACTGTAGATGGCAGTGAACTAGCAGTGGGGGCCGGAATAGCTCCGTTGGTAGAGCGCCGGACCCGTGGTCCTAAGGTTACGGATTCGATTTCGGTACAGGGGATTTTTCCCTCGGAGTTAACAGTGGTTCTGACTCCACTCCCCATACAGTCCTTCGGATAAGACTATAAATCGAGGTTCCGTGTGTGAACGCACGCACATGTAAAATCCCATCTCCAACTATCTGAAGAGAAGGCCAGTTTGGCCGTTGGTACGGATGACACGTTACACATAGCATGCACCTTCCCCGAAGATGGAGTATGGCTGCCTTAATTGCGGGGTAAAAAACGGTCATACGTACACAAATGTTAGTAATGGTCAAAGTTATGACCGCTGAACATTAATGGAAGAAGAAGAAGAACTAGGAGTCGAGGTCTACAGCAGCCCGGGCCCTATTGTTGTTGTGGACACTGACTTTTCTCTATACAGGCCTTAGGGTCCATGTCTTGGCCGAGGAGGTGAGACAAAGGCACGTGTCATTCCATATCCATTTTGCACCCAGTTTGAGGAGATAAGTGATTGTTCATTCTTCGTTTTCATTGTCTTGAATGTTGTTTGTCTCGCCTGGAGAAGACTAAAGAGATCGAAACGCGTCGTGTTTTGTCCTATAATTTGTTTGTCTCTTTCGATTGGCGGAACTGTAACTTTTCCTATTAGTTCCTACCATCTTTCTAATTTTCAACACCATTACAATCATTACATCATGATTATTACTATAGCTATTATCATACTTCTTAGATCCTGTCTTTCTATCTTTCCCCTAATCTATGTCCTTCTTCTGCTCTTTATTTCTCCTGTTCCCCCACCCCTACCCCCCACCCCCTACTCTTCCTCCTCCCTCTTCATCTCTTCTCTCAATAGTTTATAATCGTCATCGTCAATATTTATATTACCATTAGTAATAGTAGTAGTAGCAGCTACTACTACTGCTACTACAACTGCTACTATTACTGCTACTACAACACAGCAACAACAACAACAACTACTACTACTACTACTACTACTACTACTGATGGATTCTCGCGTCGCGTCCGACGGATGATGAATAGGCAGGCAGGTCATCTGCTGATGTGGGTCCTCATGTGGGAATGAAGACCAATTCTTGAGGTACAAAGTCTTCCACAGACGCTGCATGGATGGGTCCCGTTTTTCTCCGATTCCCCCTTTTCCTGGATGGCGGCTGTTCTCTTTGCGCTCAAATGTCTGTGTGCCCTGGGTACACCCGTTGCTTCCACTGTGTTCTGACAAGGGCGACATCTTCCAGGAAAGTAGTGTCGATGTTGCAGCCTCTGAGGTTGGCCTTCAAGGCGTCTTTGTATCTCTTGAGAGGGCTTCCTTGGCCTTCACGTTGTCCTTCCTTCAGTTGTCCATAGAGCAGCATCTTTGGAATTCTGCTGTCCTCCTTACGGACAGCTTGTCCTGTCCATCGGAGTTGGCTTTTGATGAGTATACACCAATGCTGGGTAAGCCACACTTCTTCAGGAGCTGTAGGTTGGACATTCTGTCTTGCTATTTGATTCTGCAGATCTTGCGCAAGCATCGTTGATGGAACTATTCGATACTACTACTACCACTACTACTACTACTACTACTACTACTACTACTACTACTACTACTACTACCACTACTACTACTACTACTACTACTACTACTACTATCAACATTATTGTCAGCATCATCACCATCGCCAATATGACTAGTGCCACTGTAATAAAATTGTTCGACTATCCTCTAACCCTCCTTTCTTCCCTTCAGTTAGTATGATTATTATCCATAATACAACCACCACCATCATATTATTACTAATAAAAGTGATAATAATCCTCTTTGTTGTTATCATCATCATATTCATTATATCATTATTGTTGTTGTTGTTGTTGTTGTTATCATTTTAACCTGCATTGTCTTCACGCTACATCCTTGTGTTCATCCCACAGCCTTGTGTGTGCCCAGTTTGAGGAGATAAGCGGCTGTCTGTTCGCTCTTCTTTTTCATTGTCTTGAATGTTGTTTTGTCTTGCCTGAAAAAAAAAAAAAAGAAACCGAAAGAGGTCAAGACGCGTCGTGTTTGCCTTGTCATTTGTTTGCCCCTTTCGTTCGGTGGCACAGTAAAGTTTCTGTTTAGTTTGTTTCGACCTCCAAACACCAATGCCAGAAAAGAGCAGAGGGGGCATACAGAGGTGGACAGACAACACACCCCAATTCACTGGAAGCGATATTGCCGCAGAGGAACTTGCCACAGACCTACCTTTAAAGGTCTGTAGTACTTGTCCACAGCCGTCACAGGCGCAGCCAACTGAGGTCTTTTTCTTTCAGGCGCGAGAGGTGGCTAGTGGTGCCAATATTTCGCGATCACTCGCCGCGAATTGGGCCAGACGTGAGCAAAAGATCACTCGAGTGTCTTTTGCGGCTGTCTTGCCAGTGAAACCAAATGGCCAGCATGGGAAAAGTTCTCTAATTCATTGAAGGGAGTAATGTCTTCCAATTGCTGCAGGAAACAATCTGAATTCTCTTTCTACCAACTAGAATGGCTGAAAGGAGTAGCCGTATTATTTAAAAGTACCCTCCCCCCCCCCCCCCCCCCCCCCCCCTCCCCATCCTTCCCACTTCCCTAATCACACATCTCAAAAAGACTCCAGGACCAGTGACCATGGCCTTTGTCTCTCACTGTGTGTGCAGAGTTTGGCGGTGTGTACCAGGACACGGATTACCTCTTGCTGAACTCCGTGGACGATGTTCGCAACTACAGCACGGTGATGGCAACCACGCACAACAACTACTGCAACGCTGTCTTCCTGGGCAAGGCAGGGGCCGAATTCCTGAAGGCCTGGTACGATACCTACGTCACCTTTGATGATTCCCAGTGGGGGTTCCACTCCACCATCGTGCCCTATCGACTTCATCGTCAGAGACCTGAGCTTCTCTTCCACGAAATCCCCACCCTGGTCCAGCCTTACTACCAGACCATCAGGAAGCTGTTCTACGACAACTTCATGGACTGGAAGCGTCTGCATGGGATCCATCTCTACACCCGTCCCTACCCGGGGTACTTTAAGGAGCGCTATGACCTGCGGAACAGTTCCTTGGGGCAGGTGACCCGACACATCTTATTCGGGGACAGCGAGGCATGCTTTGGTAACAAACAGCTGACGCGTGGGGTTGAGAGGATGAAGTTTGCTCCGTGACGATTGTGTCCTTGGACAGACTGTTCTTTCGTTTTGTGTGACATTCGACAAAGACTGGACAACGTTAGATTTACCTGAACCTAGACAATATTTAAAACTTTCTGTATATTTATGACAATAGTATGTGAAAGAAAAAAAAACAGCATAACATCACATATAACCAGAAAAGGGGATTTGGGATTAATGATCGAGCGATGCCACCTATTAGTGAGGAGTTACTTGGAAATCTATGAATTAGAGAAACCAGACAAAAGCCTATTCCCATACACACTATGTATGTTTCTAAGTTAATTTCGTGTTAAAACATCAAGTTTGAACGAGAAATGTATATAGACATGAAAGCAAGCCGGTATATTCTTTATTTCAAGCAGCACGTGCTATCGGAGAGTTGCCGCCCTTTTGCATGCTAACCAGTCCGTTTGACGTACAGCAGAATGGGTCTGTTTTCAAGGAAGATGAAACGGCATTGAATTCTGGTAGAAAATTCCCAGTCGGATACATCACGTGGCCGCGTCGTAGATTCACTCTACACAACAACGACCGACGACTGAGCGGCATGGCGTGTACAGGCAGTAATAACTTGTAACTTCACTGTGCTGGCGAAGTAAGAGACTGACGGTGACTAAAGGACTACAAAGCACGAAAAAGGGGGCATAATAACAACGAAATCTTAGAAAGTGAAGGCATCTCAAACAACGAAGGACATTTATGACGTGGATTCAAACATCAGCCACGGACAGAGTAAATGTTTATTGGGAAGTAATTCATATGCTATGCTACAGTTGTAACTATGATCGCGTCAGACTCGATATTACTTTTTATGAGACAAAAGATTTTCCCGCTTTACCCCCACCCCCACCCCCTCTTGAGGACTGCGGCCTATGTTGATAAAGCATTGAAGTAACGCTTCTTGTTGTTGTTGCTGTTGATGTTGTTGTTTGTGTGTGTGCATCATTTCACCTATGACAATGATCAGCATTCCACGGCACCTTTAGTCTCACTTATGATTCCAGTAACAACATTGATTATCATCCTGTAGCACTGTTGTTATCAAATGACCATCTCCCATCAAAGCCCCCCCCCCCCCCCCCTTTTTTTTTTTTTTTTTTTGGTAACAATAATGATTATCATCCTGTACCCTGTTGTTATCAAATGGCCATCACCCAATAAGCTTTATTATCATCATTTATATATTTACTCAAAACCTCCAAAACCTGTGTGTGTGTGTGTGTGTGTGTGTGTGTGTGTGTGTGTGTGTGTGTGTGTGTGTGTGTGTGTGTGTGTGTGTGTGTGTGTGTGATAGTGTTGATCTCACCTATGGCAACGGTCACTATTCATCAATCAATGATCATTTCCAATTTTTCTCCTCAATTGGAATTATCATACCAATGCTATCATGTTATTTCACTCATGACAATGATCAACATCTTTTTTCCTTGAATATGTGTGTGTGTGTGTGTGTGTGTGTGTGTGTGTGTGTGTGTGTGTGTGTGTGTGTGTGTGTGTGTGTGTGTGTGAGAGAGAGAGAGAGAGAGAGAGAGAGAGAGAGAGAGAGAATGGGTGTGAACATGTGTGAAAACACCCCACAATTAGTCACATTATGACCATGATTCACCCATAGTACTCTCCCCTCCTTTTCCTCTCCCTCCACCACCCCATCCCGACCCCCACTCCCTTTTCCCCCAACAACACTATTTGCACTCATTTCTCACCCCCCCCCCCACCCCACGCATATTTACGTGTGGGAGGAGAGATAATAACTCCTCTCTCTCTCTCTCTCTCTCTCTCTCTCTCTCTCTCTCTCTCTCTCTCTCTCTCTCTCTCTCTCCAATTACCCTCTTCCACTACCCCCTCCATAATCCGTATTCCCCCCACTCCCCCCCCCCCCCCCCCCCCCCCCTCCCCCCCCCTTTTTTTTTTTTGCTCCCCTCCTAACAATATCTTATCACCCATTGATCATTTCCATTCCCTTCCATGATCATCATTACCCACACCCCCACATTACTTAAAGATGACTTAGAGAGTTGACCAGCTTCTTTTGGCAGTCTTTTGTCTACAAAATAAAGACGACCAGGGTCAGGACAGTACCTGGGATTGTGCAAATTTAAATTGTAGATTAATAACGAAACAATAGCTCAAAATCGAATACGCCGAGGTCTGCCGAGTTAGAAAGTCAACGATCAGAAACATGATTCAGTTATTTACATTTAGATTTTGAAGTTTTGCTGCCATCGGTTGGAGTTGTAGAACATTAAAAGCTCGAGAAAAAAATCAATGATTAAAATCTGTACAAAAGGTGTAGGTTTTTCCACATGTTACTATGCATGACGTGGGTGTGTGAGTGTGGCATCATATTTTGATTTGTTCTGCTTGTATGCAAACTGACATGGGTCAAGAAATGGCTAGGTGTCCCTCATAAATGAGCAGGATACGATCTTTTCAAGGCATTTGTAGTAGCATAAGTAAGGGCATAGGAGAGAAATCATTGAGACAAGATTTCAATAGGTGTGTGCTGTTGTTTGTTGTTGTTGTTGTCGTGTTGTTGATGTTGTTGTTGTTGTTGTTGTTGTTGTTTTATCTCAGGGACATGGGGAGACAAGGCAAACAACAGCATTATCCCATACGGATAAAAAAAAAGTTGTATTTTTCCAGAGACCATGTGAACAGATTGCTGTTGGCGCAATAGATGAGAAACACACGTTTTCCACAAGTGTCATCCACCT
The DNA here is from genome assembly GCA_016801955.1 of Conus betulinus. Classification (NCBI taxonomy): domain Eukaryota; kingdom Metazoa; phylum Mollusca; class Gastropoda; order Neogastropoda; family Conidae; genus Conus; species Conus betulinus. The sequence goes on from JADBJO010000153.1 coordinate 86,329, forward strand.
CTAGCCTTTCTCACAATCAAACATTTCAAATGACGACAGAAATGTTTTCTTCAGCGATCACTGGGTCACCTTCAGCATGATCTTTTGAATCTGGTTTTGAACATCTGTCCTGACTGCCCTTATCTCTTCACTGTTAGATAGGTTTTCAAAGTTTGACCAGCGCATTGGGCTAAAGGGTAGCTCAGACATCTGCTAAATCGCTTCTTCTAAAATTTTCTCATCTTAGACATTAATTCATTTATCACCAGTTTTAAACTGTGCCCAGTGTGGTCTCAAAACTTAGCGGATGTGGTGCAGCGTGTATGGACTAATCCCCACGCAGTGACGCCTCCTTGGTGAAACTGAAACTGAACTATTCACCGAAGTCTTTTTATATCCAATGGGTCTTAACGTTTCATCTTTCTGGAAAATACTTCCCCTCTTTATGAGTTTGAGAGACTAACCGCACCAGATTAAGATTTGTCACCTGTATAAAAGTGCCTCTTGATAGTAGTTGTAAGAATCGTTGATAGTGGTTGTAAGACACGTTGATAGTGGTTGTAAGAATCGTTGATAGCGAGTGTAAGACACGTTGATAGTGGCTGTAAGACACGTTGATAGTGATTGTAAGAAACGTTGATAGTGATTGTAAGACACATTGATAGTGGTTGTAAAACACGTTAACAGTGGTTGTAAGAATCGTTGACAGTGGTTGTAAGACACGTTGATAGTGATTGTAAGACACGTTGATAGTGGTTGTAAGACACGTTGATAGTTATTATAGACACGTGATAGTAGTTGTAAGACACGTTGGTAGTGGTTGTAAGAACGTTGATAGTGGTTGTAAGACACGTTGATAGTAGCTGTAAGACACGTTGATAGTGGTTGTAAGATACTTTGGCTGTAAGACACGTTGATAGTGGTTGTAAGACACTGATAGTGGTTGTAAGACGCTTTGTAAACTGATAGTGGTTGTAAGACACGTTGATAGTGGTTGTAAGACGCTTTGTAAACTATCACACTACCTAATAGACATTTCACAGCAAATGTTGACCATCAAACCAACCATGCACACCATATGATCCAGAGAATGTTCTCCCTTTACGCCACCCATCCACATAAGTCGTCAGTCAGACGACTTACACATCTGCCCTAACCAAACAACTTTCAAAGAAATGTTCCAGCTTACAAAGTTCTTCTGTGTAAATGATGAACTCTTTAGTTCCACAAAAAAAAAATCAAAATTTAAAGTATCCCAGGACTGCCATGATCTTCTTACATAAGGTCCATGTAACAGTAAATGGAACTTCCTGTCAAATACGTAAAGGCTAGACCACACCACTACACAGGGTAAAAACTTACAAGAGACACTACACATCATTATGACATAGACTTACTTACCAAACATCTTACATGTCACTCCTTATTCACGTCATGCAATGAGACAGCCTGATGAACCTTTTATCTAGTCCAGGGCGGCAAACAAAAAACAGAACCCATGACTGGAAACAAAAAAGAAAATAGAACACACACACAAACACAAACACACACATTTACACACACACACACGCGCGCGCACACACACACACACACACACACACACACACACGTGCACACACACATGCGCATGCATACCAAAAAAAAAAAAAAAAAAAAAAAAAGGCAGTCTAAGGGAAATAACTCTTCCCGGAGATCAATAACATACAAGGACGACCCTAAGAGTCCGACCCTAAGGTTTACATATACACGCGCGCGCGCGCGCGCGCGCGCGCGCGCGCGCGCGCCCACACGCGCTCGCTTCATATCCAAATAATCCCAGATTTGTGTCCTTACTTCCTGCACTATCCAAACCCTTCAAATGAAATTACACAAAAATCTATCTCAGTCACTGGAGAAAAATCAACACACATTTCAATAAGTTTCAAAATAGGCATACTAGAGGCGGAACTCAAAACATGAAAATAAATGCTGAAGCACTGAGACGCCAAATGAAGGTCCCAAACACTGACACAACGAGCGTCAACGTATTGCTCAGATGGGACAAAAGTACACGTATAAACCATGAATAAACAATGACGGGGAGAACGAAACAAGAGAAGGTGAACAGATCCTCAGTCACTGTGAAAATGACTTCACAAGGATTTTAAGAGGACGGTTGGGAGGAGGGGCAAGAGAAATGGGTTTGTAAAAAAAAAAAAAAAAAAAAAAAAAAAAGAAGAAGAACGAAGAAAAAAAAAGAAGAGACGACGTTAAAGTATGTGTATAAAATCCTTCGCTGACAGCAGCCGGAACCTCTGAGTTCCGCCCCCTTGGTGAGAATTTCTTTCTGTATCCAGCTAATTTACAGTCTGTGGGATTCCACTTCATGGTATCTAAGATAGGACACTACCTTTCATTTCGTTGTCATAACAACATCACGAGGAAAAAGCACACTCCATCTGATTCCTAAAACGTTGACCTAAAGAGGCCAGTGAAGAATAGAAGAGAGA
>JADBJO010000153.1:98796-103796 GCA_016801955.1 Conus betulinus
TCGTGTTTTGTCTTGTGACTCGTTTGTCCACGTTTCTCTTGGCGGTTCGCTAACATTTAGTTAAGATTTGTTTAGATTTCCGCCTGCAGTCGTCTCACTTTGCAAGTTTTCTATTTTATTGTCAATTGAAATAGAAAGACCTGGTTCACGTTAGCCGAATTAATACGGAGAGCATCAAGAAGAATCGGTGGACTGATGCAGTTCACTGATTGTGTCTATTGGTTTATGATTTCCGTGGTGGGAAGGCCATTTTACTGATACTGAATTCATCCGTGTGTACCGCATAGCCTCGTCAATTGCGCTTTTTGTGATGCTTGTTGTTTGTTTGTTTATTTGTTTTTTCATAAGGATCTTTCTTAAATAGATCGTGTACATGTGTTTGTCAAAGAAAAAAGTGCAGTCTCTCTTTCAAATCTTCCTCGTTCACACACACACACACACACACACACACACACACACACACACACACACACACACACACACACACACACACACACACACACACAAGCATGCGCGCACATACATATGACCGCACGCACGTACGCATGTACGCATGTGCTCACAGACGCGCGCGCATACGCACGCACACGCACACACTACATACATAGACACACAAGCAAGCAAGCGCGAACGCATGCACGTACACACACGCGCACGCACAAACGCATGAAGGAACGACGACGGAAACACACACACACACACACACACACACACACACACACACACACACACACACACACACACACACACACACAGGGGCGCGTGCGCACGCATGCACACACACACACACACGCTTGTGTGTCCTGTACTGTAAATCAAGAACACACTCTGCCGGACGAGCTGGATACCAAAAAAAAACAAAACAAGATAAAAAAAAAAAAAAAAAAAAAAAAAAAAAAAACAGGCAAGAAAGAAAACACATAACTGGATTTTGTTTAATTGCTCTTATCTTTAAGGAAAGAAACTCACGCACGCACTCACGCACACGCATACACACACACACACACACACACACACACACACACACACACACACACACACACACACACACGCATACAAATACATGCGCGCACGGACGGACGCACGCACAAACCCACGCGCGTGCGTATACAACTGTGATGGATGATTGCGAGCGCTCTCTCTCTCTCTCTCTCTCTCTCTCTCTCTCTCTCTCTCACACACATACACACACACACACACACACACACACATACACGCACGCACGCACGCACGCACACACACACACACACACACACACGTAAACACACGCACACACGTACACGCAGATACACACACACACACACACACACTCTGTCTCTCTCTCTGTTTCTCTTTCTCTCTCACACACACGCACACACATACACACACAGACGCGCGCGCGCGCGCACGCACGCACGCACACACGTACTGAGAAGCTCTCTCTCTCTCTCTCTCACACACACACACACACACACACACACACACACACGGCACAACTGTCACGGATGACGGAGCCTACGACACTCACGTTAACCCGTGTAAAGCCGCTCCCGCTGTGACCCGGATCTTCAGCCCCTCTGCTGTCCTTCACCTCAGCCCCCTCACCCCCACCTCCCCTCTAGCCCACCCCACCCCTACCCCATCTCCTTCCTCTTCTATTCCTTCCAAAGTGTTTTTGCTCGTGTTTTTGCTTTTTTTTTTTTTTTTTTTTTTTCTGCGGCGTACACGAGGCTGCGTACATCGACTGAAAAAAAAACAAAAAAAAAAACCGATGTATTGAAATCGTATGCCGTTTCACGTTTTCTTCGCGTTGTAGAACATTCTCTGTGCTCTCCTGCGGCCAAACTTTCTGATTTTTATGACGGAAAGAAATTATGTTTTTTGGCAAGGAGAGAGAGACACGAGAGGAAATTATCCCATTAACTCCAGATCCCCTTACCCCCTCTAGACCCTAATCCGCCGCCTCCTCTCTCTCCTCTCTCTCTCTCTCTCTCTCTCTCTCTCTCGCTCCCTACCCCATCCCCTCCCCCAACATTTGGTATAGGCTATGTCGTAATGTTTGCCCACACCATTGCTAGACTCGACAATGATACGTCAGCATATCTTGGTCTGCCCCAGAGTTGCAGCACAAATGAAAGCTTTTATACATCCAGCTCTTTCGGCAAACGTACAGATGCTTACTTTATAAATGAACAAATTATCAAGAAGAGAATTTAACGACTACCGGATTTAGACAGATCACTCGATCAGCTGGGAAATAAGAAGAGAATGATTTTGTTAAGGCTACTAAGCCAAGCCAGAAACGAGGGGTGGTGAGTGGGGGGGGGGGGGGTGGAACGTGCACAATGTAAATCACTCATCAGTCAATGTATAAAATGCATCCAGCCCCTCAGAACCAGACCTGCATCCCAAACTCTCAACACCTCCCCCCCCCCCCCCCCCCCCCCCCCACCTTTTCCGATTCAGAGATCCACTTGCAGAAAGTAAAAGGAGAGAGAGAGAGAGAGAGAGAGAGAGAGAGAGAGAGAGAGAGAGAGAGAGGAGGGCGAAGGAGATGTGGGGGTGGGGATTGAGCTGAGCAGTATTTGAAACAAAGTTTTTCATTTCAGTCATCAAAATCTTATCTCCACTTTCATCTTTACTCCTGTCCTCCTCTCTCCTCTCTCTCTCTCCTCTCTCTCTCTCTCTCTCTCTCTCTCTCTCTCTCTCTCTCTCTCTCTCTGTGTCTCACGTACCTGTTCGCTCCGTACTTTGTTCATATAAAAAGAAGTCAAACTGAACATTGTATTCATCGACTGAAAACCCGGAAACCATGACCTTGAACTTGTGACCGTAAAGTGATGAAAGGCGAGTTTCAGTTTCGTCAAGTATGGGCGTCGTTGCGAGTGGTCCAGTCCATATACGCCACACCATATTCGGTAAGACCTGAGACCACAGTGTGTAGGGTTTACAGCTAGAACAAATAAATACATACGCATGCATGTATGTATGCATATAGTATATACATACATAATATATACATGCATATATAATTACTTGCAAACAGGCAAGCATTCATACATACATACATACATACATACATACATACATACATACATACATACATACATACATATAGGCAAGAATGCACCTGAAGACGGCAAGCCAAAACAATACTTAAAAATCGGTAGCCACTTTCTGTACTAAATGTTGCATGCAGAAGTTCTTGGATTGCCTATGAATTCTAAATGTTTATGGCCACATATGAACTAAAACGAATACCTGAAAAGGCGATTCATTGGAGATGATATCAGGTGGATGTATGATGTACTGTCGAAAACGGAAAGGATAAACGTTCCAGGAATGTTATTGTGGGTGGATTTTGGGAAAGCTTTTGATTCTGTCCTTATACGAAAACCACTGGATGTCTTTAGTTTTGACCATAGAATAATCAGGTAACGGTAATGTACAATGATGCCACTCTTTGTATTCAAGTAAACGGTCCATATTCGAAATGATTTAATATTGAAAGATAAGTGAGACAAGGAAACGCTCGTCCATCCTATTTAATTCTGAAAGCTACTGTAATTCTGTTAATTATAATTTGCCAAAATGACAGAGTCAACGAAACACAAATAAACAATGTAGAAAATCTTCTATCACACATATCTTCGTTTAGACAGCTCTAAAGAAGTTATTAGTACTCTTGTGTTTGAAAAATTTTCTGACTCATAAATGATTTTTTTTAATAAAAAGCTAGGACTGTTTGGATCAGAAGCAGAAAACACCATGGCTGGAAATATTTTCGGGATGAAAACTTATTTGGTTGCGGGTATTTTTGACATTTTGGGCCTAAAGTTTTCATTGAATGCAGAGATCACTACAGTTTTAATTTTTGATGGGAAGATTATGGAATGAAGCACATAGTTACAGAAACGGAGCAGAAAACAGTTAGCACCCTTGTAAGCATCACAGTGCTGAAAATACCTTCTCTGTCAATGCTGCTTTACTTGTTATTAGTTTACCTGCGTCTAATTGAATTTCTGTTCGCACTATTGAACATACAATGTTCTCTGGATTCTTGGGGAAGGGGTAGAAAGAGAAAGAAGATTAAGAAGGGTGTGACATGCCATCCTATAATGTGTGCTGGGGAGGGGGGGGGGCTTAAGAATGACTTCTGTGCCAGCGTTTATAGCTGCTGCTGTGAAATACCTTATTTTCTGAAAAGGCATTTTGAACCGGATCTGAAAACTTTTGTGGACAATGTGTTTCCGTATGTTAAAGATCCGGGGAAATTTTGGTAGTGAATATGCTAACTTGGCCATTGCACACACAGGTAACTCTTTTCGGAGGGATGAATACACAGGCATTACGGGAAATCGTGCACAAATGTCCTCTACATACGAACATTAATCTGTGTCGGAAAGCATTTACTATAACGTGAATCTTATGAGGGACAAACCCACTGTTTAAGGTAGAAGCAAAAAAAAGGAAAAAAAAAAAAAAAAAAAAATCCGTATTGAAGGGCTTGTGAGTTCTGGTAGCATTTTTTTCACTTGATTAGAGTCCAAATGAAAATACCATGATGTTCTTCTAACAAACTATCTTACGAACACTGGCTTAGCTCAACCGATCAAATGATTTTAAAACAAGCAGTAAATCCAGCTGACTGAACACTGCAAAAAGGGACAGACGCACAAGCTTGGCTAGCCATTTTGAAAGGCACTAAATATGTGCAGTCTTCTCTGTTTGAGTTAGATTCAATCCCAGCTTTAAATTATTGAATGAAATGAAAAATATATTGATTTAGACAGGAAAAAGTTATTTGCTCATTGTTTCAAACTAATGTCTGACATTCTGGTCGCATGGTTTCAGAGAAGGCTTTTGCAACGTATTCTCCTCCCCCCCCCTCCCCCCCCAAATATTTATTTTCGTGCCGGGGGTATGATGATGATTCTTTGTGCTAGCTTTGCAGTGAAGATATAAAGAGCATTGACCATCTTTACTTGAGTTGTTGATGTGTGTCCAACTTTTCCGGTCTG
>JADBJO010000153.1:108796-121296 GCA_016801955.1 Conus betulinus
CAGCTTATTCGTCTGCCTAGGTGGTATCTATTGCAGCTCATTCGTCTGCCGAGGATCTATAGCAGCTCATTCGTCTGCCTAGGTGGTATCTATAGCAGCACTCGTCTGCTAGGTGGTATCTATTGCAGCTCATTCGTCTGCCTAGGTGGTATCTATTGCAGCTCATTCTATTCATTCTGCCTAGGTGGTATCTATTGCAGCTCATTCGCCTGCCGAGGATCTATTGCAGCTCATTCGTCTGCCGAGCCAGTATTTTATCAGTTCATTCGTCTGCCGAGGTGGTATCTATAGCAGCTCATTCGTTTGCGGGGTGGTATCTATAGCAGCTCATTCGTCTGCCGAGGTGGTATCTATACCAACTCTATAGCAGCTCATTCGTCTGCCGAGGTGGTATCTATAGGTCTGGGTGGTATCTATAGCGACTCATTCGTCTGCCGGGGTGGTATCTATAGCGACTCATTCGTCTGCCGGGGTGGTATCTTTAGCATTCGTCTGCCGAGGTGGTATCTATTTAGCAGCTCATTCGTCTGCCGAGGTGGTATCTATAGCAGCTCATTCGTCTGCCGAGGCGGTATCTATAGCAGCTCATTCGTCTGCCGAGGCGGTATCTATTGCAGCTCATTCGTCTGCCGAGGCGGTATCTATAGCAGCTCATTCGTCTGCCGAAGCGGTATCTATAGCAGCTCATTCGTCTGCCGGGTGGTATCTATAGCAGCGTACCGTCTGCCGAGGTTGTATCTATAGCAGCTCAGTCGTCTGCGAGGTGGTATCTATAGCAGCTCAGTCGTCTGCCGAGGTGGTGTCTGCAGCAGCACAGTTGAGAGAGAAGAACTGAACTCCTGGTGCGTGAACATTCTGATAGATTCAACTAGCAATCAGAGGACGTCACAATGGTTCTGGTGCATGGAGGTGGGGTGAGGGGGGGGGGGGGGGGGGGCTGGGGGAGGGGGAATTGGGTTGGGGGCTGAACGTATTTCGTTATTGTTATCTCTAGCCCTTGAAGACAATATCTTTCTTCTCTGTTGTATCAAACATGAAGTGAATGGGAAACGAAGAAAAAAAAAAAAAGCTGAACAATTGAGTAGCACACACACACACACACACACACACACACACACACACACACACACACACACACACACACACACTTTTTTTTTTCTTTCTGTCCTATCTTCTGTGCCACCTCAGTGGTATTGCCCACATTCCGATTCCCCACGTCCATCCATAGCCTGGCCCGACCCGCCACAGCCCGGCACCGGCAATCCACAGGGAACAGCCGATGTGAAGTCGTCATGAGGCAACCACAACCTAGTGGAAACACTGCACTGCTGTTGAGTCACTTCAGTGGTGTTCAGAGGTGCCTGTTCTGATCCAACATATGCAGGACATCACATACAAGCCCCCTACTGACGACAATAATTGCTTAGTCGCGGAGTCGGCATGAGTGAGCTCACCCTCCAACTTCCTTCTAACGACAGTCAGCATTAATTTGGCGATACCGGTGACCCCCGACAGAATCAAACCAAGGCCATACACATGGAGGTCGCCATTAGAGCAGGGCATGAAAAGCCACAAAATGTGAGACCTTTTTTTCTAAATGCTAATCGATGAGGATGAGGATGATGAAGATGATGCTATGGATTTCCATTCTGGTCTGGCACTGCATGACAGGGCTGCATTCTATGCTATGACGTCAGCCAGGCCCGAGAGATACAGACACCTCCAGTGTTGGTCAGGATATTTGAGCAACACTCTCAGAGATGCATCCGTAAGTGGAAGAAACTCGACTGCGTGGTCCGTCTTTCCAACTGAGCCCGTAGCAAACTCAATTATGGGTAGGAAAATACAACAGGCAGAAAAGGCACGCGGGGGCAGAAAAATCCCACAAATACATGGCTCTGATGAAATCGAGCCAACGACCTCCCACCCGGGAATCTGCGACGTATTATTTAATCACTTCGCCACGGCGGCTGGTTAATTTATAAAAACATTAATAAATACATCCGGGTCCGTGATCTGTACAGAAGCGCCAAGCGATTGGTAGAAGCGCTCGGCATTCACGTGTCGCGGCATAAAGTCGGACTGCCCCCCCCCCCCCCCCCCCCCCCCCCCCCCCCCCCCCCCCCCCTGCACACTGACTTGAACTGGCCTCCACCACCCTCTGTCTAACGCCCACCCCACTCCCCTTCGTGCGGAAACCCGATCTCCGCTGGAAGTGTACGCGCTAAGGATTCATTCCGGGTAGAGCACCCGCTATGCATGACTGATCGTGGAAGGTACGAGTCAGCCGAACAGAGACGTTAACCAACAAGGACATGCAGGGTGCGCGGGTTGACTTGCCAGCCGACCTCGACCCGTTCCTCACTCTGTAGCAGATCTGAGGCTCACAGGCGATGGGTACAGAGATATTATAAATGATTTCTGGCGCCCTGTCCCGGTTTGGAAAAAAAAAAAAAAAAAAAAAAAAACTATCACAAAATGAGCTGCACGGGATCACCGACAGTATGAGAAAGTCAAAAGCAAGCACTTTGACTGTCAGCTCCTGTCAGCGGTTAAGGTCCTTCTCTATCATCACTTGTACACACGTGGCTGGCATCTGTCTGTGTGTGTACGCGTGCATGCACTCACTCCAGGGGGGGGAGAGAGAGAGAGAGAGAGAGAGAGAGAGAGAGAGAGAGAGAGAGAGAGAGAGAGAATCCTTATCACCGGTGACTGATGTTCCATCATGAAGTTGGAAAAAACCTGATTCTGAAGCTTCGGCCCACTGACGCTACCCTCTACCAGAAATTCGTTGACCTCTGTATGACAGGTTGTACAGGAGCCCACACGTCCTGACGCCACCCTTGACTGGGTCATCACAAACTCTCCCTCTCTTATCTCAAAGGTAAAAAATCATCCCTGGCATTTCAGGTCACCGCCGTCTGGACTCTGAGTACGAGACAAGATCTGACCTGCAGCGGAATTCACGTCCTGCCATCCTCCTCTACAGGCGAGCAAACTGGGAGGCCATGAAATAGATGGCGGCTCTGAAGCAATATCTAAGCTTTCCAGGCGATTTCTCGCCAGGAGAACTGTGGCAAACCTTAGAAACTACCCAGCATGTCTCCGCACCTTCCTACTAAGATGACGAGAAATAAAGACTCCTCTCCCTGGATCACCCTAAAAATAAGCAAGCGTACAGAAAACGGGACGGGACCTACGGGCTGGAAACTGGACTAGACAGAAGACTGGATACTAGAACTATTGGTGGTTGTAGACGAACACAACAGAGAGACCAAAAAGCAGCTCCGGCGCTGGCATTGGCGCTACACCGAAAACCTGCTCTTCCTCATTGGCCTAGAAATCCCCAGGCCCAGTCTGAGCTCGTGGATTTACAAGAAGCACAAGCACTCCATGGCCTTGAAAATCCCAGCTCTTGAATGCAGTGGAAGACTTATCACAGACCAGAAACAGAAGACCGAAAATCTGAACACTCTGTCTTCAGACAACATTCAACTGGGGCACCAACTATCCAGAGGATGAGATCGGGACCAAAGGCACTATGTTCGACTCACGGGACAAACTTTCCATCAATGGACAATATCAACGTCAGCACCAGAGATGTGGAAAAGCTACTGACCAAACTGAACCCCATCCAAGTAGTTGGGCCAAACGGCATTACCCTATCGCGTGTTGAAGAAGCTGGCCACAGAAGTTGCCCCCCATTCTTGCAACCATCCACCAAACTCATCTCTCCAAACATGCAAGGTTACCGGGGACTGAAACGAACCATTAGCGACTCCTTTCTTCGAAAAGGGAGAGCGCAACAAGGCATACTACTATAGACCTGCTCTCTTAAAAAGCGTCTCATCGAAGGTCCTTTAACACAGACTTGTGGGCGTAATTATGCATTATCTTGAGATGCACAGTATCCCGTCCTGTCAGCAACACGTCTTCCGCATACGCTGTTCCTGCGAGTCCCAGCCTCTCGTGTTCATCAAAGAAATCTCCGAAGTGGTGAAAAAATGGTGTCATCACTATAGACGTTGCCAAAACGTTTGAGAAGTTCAACAACAGCCTTCTAACAAACGAGATTGACTACTATGGAGTCTTAGGAAGTATCGGCAGTTGGATCGCACACTTCCTTAGAGACTACAAACTGGTAGTAGTGGTTAATTGCTTCCAATCTGGCGATGTCTGTGTGAAGTTCAGGGTTTCCCAAGGATCTGTGCTCGGGCCTTACCTCTCTTAGCCTATGGTAACAACCTGCCAACCGTCGTTCTCCATCAGACTTTTCGCTGGCGACACTGAAGTTTCTGTTACATCATCTGCGTCAATGACCCGAACAAACTCAGGAGGATCTCCACAAGTGTGTCTGGAAAAGCAATTGGGATATGTAGTTTCATCCGCATAAGAGCGTCAACCTGCCCCTGTCCCAAAGCAGTTAGCCACTGCACATACAATTCTGCTGCACTCTCCATAATCACGCCTTCCAATGCGTGTCCTTCTGGTGTGTGTGTGGGGGGGGGGGGGGGGGGGGGGGGGGGTTTACCCTGCAATCACAATCTTTCCTGGGGTCAACATCGACAATATCTGCGCCAGGGCCAACAAAAACCTGGGTTTCCTATGAAGAAACTTGAAAGTAGGCCCCAGCAAGACCAAAGAACTGACATGCAATGCTGTGGTTTGTTCCATTGCTGAGCACGCTAGCAGTTTGGGACCCTCACATCACCAGACTCTCCTCGAATATTGAGAAGATTTACATGAACTGGGGGAAAATAATAATGAGAAGAAGTAGAAAAATATGATGATGATGATGATGACGATGATGATGATGATGACGATGATAATGATGATGATGATGATGACGATGATGATGATGATGACGATGATGATGATGATGACGATGATGATGATGATGATGCTAGTGACACAGCAGGACTACAAATATTGCTACTGATGATAAAAGGATCAGGAAAAGTAGTCAACATTACTTAACCACGAATGAAGCAGGGATTCCATGTACACGGCACAGGCACGGCACCAAAACACCACTGCCACGATAAAAACCACACAAACAAAAACCCCACGGTCTGACTGTATGTATTAACTCTAAACGCCAGCGGCACGACACCGACACCAGCGCTAACACCGTAACAAAACGCCGTTTCGGTCCATGAAGCGATTCATGGCATATCGTTGTGTTTTGTCCACGACACGAAGCGCTCTGGATAAGATCACACATGTGTGCGCTCACTTCTCGCAAACTTTGGTTAGACAGCAGCTGGAAGCAAAGTGAGGCGAATGCAGGCGGAAATCTGACCAAAGGTTTAAAAAAAAATTTTTTTTCAGTACTGTATCGGCCAAACATGAATAAACGAGCCACAAGACAAAACACGACGCGTTTCGACCTCTTAGGACTTATTTGAGCAAGAGAAACAACACTCGGGGCAACGAAATGAAGAACGAGTAATTATTTATCCCATCAAATTCGATTCTTATCTTCCCTGCCACTCTCTCTGGTGGCATACCTACCCCCACGCCTCTAATTCCCGCTCCCCGTTCACAGCCTTGTCTAGGAACCGGCAATCCACGGAGAACAGTCAATGTCGTCACGAGGCAACCCACCAGAGGAGACTCTACACTGCCTCCGAGTCACTCGGGAGATGTTCAGCGATGCCTGTTCTAACTAACCTACGCAGAACAGCCTACTAAGCCCGATAATAGCAATAATAATAGCTTCGTTGTGGAGCTTCAGGAGAGCGCCCCTAAAGTCCATCCAACGGCTCGAACAGTTCCCGTGAACGTGCCTATAACAGCACCCCAGACGACACGAACTCACCAGGGGCATTAGTGCACAGTGGGATTCGTTACTGAGGTCGCCATGAGACTGTGGTATGAAGGGACACAGAATTTCATACAGACTTTTTTCTTTCTACGCTGATCCATGAGGATGAGGATGATGAAGGTGAAACTACGGAGTTCCACGCTGGTCTACGACTGCATCATAGGGCTGTACTCTCTACGCTTACTTTCAGCATAACATATCCCGGCGATAACCATGCCTGAGTCTAATACAGACACCTGCAGTGCTGGTCAGTTAATTTGGTGTTCTTTGACTCTAAGACATGTAGGCCTATGCACCTTTCCTAAACACGGTGAAAAGTGTTGCTTTCTGTCATATTCACAACTGCAGTGAATTAGCAGCTCAAAGAAGACAATGCGGCTGAATTTGAAGACCAAATGATAGCAGGTAAACCTCATCTACCAGCATGGAATTTTGCGCTGTGTCTGCCATTAGATACAACCCCTGTCGTTCGTCAAGTTCATTACTAAATAAAGAAAAGAGAATAGGGCTACAGACGCTGCTCTCTTTCATGCAGTTGGTACTGAATGCAATCTGATGTACTGCCGCCGCCATACCTAACGTTTACGTTCACAGTTCTTCACAGATTCATTATGCACGTCAGTAGCTTTACAAGTATATCTATTTTTAAAGCATCAGCCATTGGAAACTTCTGTTTACAGATTTAAAGACCTTTTCATCATGGGGATCGAAAGCTTTTTTCCAAATCAGTGAAAGCACTTCATGAAAGTGAACACATGAATTACGACTATAGAATAAGTCTAATTGTGCTTAAATAAGCCGGCTTGATATGAGAGAGAGAGAGAGAGAGAGAGAGAGAGAGAGAGAGAGAGAGAGAGAGAGATCACAAACAACCAAATAAACATCCTTCGTTTATAGTGAAATGAACACACTGCCAACACAAATTCTTTCAAGAAATATCTGCTGCATAATCATTTCTTGAAAATACCCGGCATAGACCGCCATTATGAGCTGACAAACAAGTTGCCAATCGGGTGGCGTGCGAGAAATAGCATGAAGACCTATCAATAAAAGTCGCCAATGAAAACATGCATGGCCGAACTTCTGTTGTGACACAAAATGTCACCTGGTGACATTCTGTACTGATGTTGCGGTACAAAATGCTACCCCGGGACTGAATGTCACTTCAGTAACATTTTGTACCATCAAGTCACATAGTTACGTCTACTGTGATCCAAATTGTCACCTTATTTGAATGTATGGTTTAAGGGTTGAGTCCGACTGGTCACATTTTTTTTTTCAGTAATAGGCATACAATTCGAAATGGTGAAATTGCAGTCCGAAAATACACCTACATTTTGGCGTCTTTTCACCATAAGTGATATTAGACCAAAGTGTGCGTGAGTGAGTGCATTCTGTCTGTGAGTGTGTGAGAGTGTGTAAATGTGTGAGGTAATGAAAACTGTGAACACTGCATTAACAGTAAAGAGGTAACGTTAAGGATACATATGACTAACAAAATGCAAAATACAGAAACGTGGGTGGTGGGTGGATGTGTCCCACCACCACTAATCTACATTGGAAGAAAAGAAAATCTACATGGGAATGACCTGGGGGGGGTGTGAATTAGGGATTCAGCAATTTGTAGTAAAACCTTTGTATCATGTAATAAATCTCTATGTTTTCTTCCGAAAACATTCTTTGCTTTGACTGAATCAGGTAGAAAAACTTCGGAGACTTTGACAATGGAATAAAATGTGATTAACTGTGATTTGTGCACCACACAGGCAATATACATTTTGGAGAGATTTTTTTTTTAAAGCGTTGATTTTTAGCGGAAAAAAGGGAAGTTGTAAGTCTAGAATAATATAACGGTGCATTTGACAACTTTCTTGATACAATTTCCAACGGAAATGCAGCTGTATTTTGTGTTAGAGTCTTTTCGTCAGAACGTCTGCTATTTTTTTTTCCATGCTGTTGTTTCTAGCAGCCTGTAATTTTTATGGAGTGACAAAGGAAGTGTCATGTCTACAGTCTTCTCTAAACCTTTTGCACCTCTTTTAGCAGCTCTGTCGGCCATTTCGTTTCCATTTATGTTACAGTGCGAAAGGCACCCAACAAAACTCAATGACTGTGCCTTTAGCCGACAAGCAATGTAATAAATAATGAATTTCGTGTGTGTGTGTGTGTGTGTGTGTGTGTGTGTGTGTGTGTGTGTGTGTGTGTGTGTGTGTTGTTTTGTTATTGATTTCGACCTTATTTTAAGAATCTGAATCATCACTTAGGAATACTAATCTTCCAGACTCAACATTGTCCACCTACATCATCACATGCAGTTGCAAGGGATTAGTCAGACTCGACCACATGGTTTCAAATAATTATGGCGACAATCAGTTCTACAGTAGGCCTATATGCGACCTACAGGTAGGTTTACAGAAGATCACCCCGAAGATCACACAAGATGACATGTGAGGCGATATTCTGTACCTGTGTGATATTTTGTACGGCCACGTGGCACAGAATGTCACTGGGTGACAGTTTGTACCAGGGTGACATTTTGTATTGCAACAGCCTGACGGGACATGGCGGTTGAAAGGGAGCACTCTAGAAAAGAGGTGGGGAGGTGGATAGGTGGTCATAGGACTGTCTCACTGGCACTAGAGCCTAGTGGTTCAACAATCATGTTGCTGTTGGGGGGTAACTGAAGACAAACGAAATCGCAGGCCTGTTACCCATCACCGTCCACCCTTTCTCATCCCTGCCCCCAGTTTCTACCGACCGAAAAAGCGTGTGTTTACTCGTTGGACTCAGTCAAGTCCCCACAAGCAAACCGCACAAGATAGTACAATGGCTGCCCTACTTTCTGAAGCCCATTGTCTTGGAACCTTCAGCCTAAGTTATTGATAATTATTCCTTTACCAGCGACAGTAAACAAACAAGCAAATATACATGTATAATGCACATCAAAAGTAGCAGTTGTTCGCTGTCGGGTTCAGTGTTGTCTTCTGCACATACTTTTCTAAGTTTGGGTCTGTTGTGTGCCAGGCCGCCAAACAGGCATATCAAGTTGAGCTACTAAGGTGTCCCACTTTTGTGATTCACCTTTCAAGGACATTGGGATCGATATAATTAACTTCCACCCCACACGGCCCCACTTCCGGCCCCGTTTGTGTGTCACTGTCCTGGCAGCCAATCTCAGGCGACTCTCTGTGGGCCTACGTCACAGCGTGTATTGTTTGTACCCACTGTGTATTTCATTCGTTATGTTCAGACAGCTACAGTTCTTCAGAAATCAAAAAGAGCAACCTACTGAACGATAGTTGTGCAGACGACAGAAATGCAAGTTACGAGCAAAATTCGCCAATCAGAATTAACTAGGCCACCGATTTCTATTTACTTCCTCTCAGGTCTTGACTACCTCACCTTGAGAAGCGAAAATCGAGATTCAGTTAGTTCTTTTTTAATAAACATTTTGTGTGTGTGTATAAACTGTTTTCTTACACTCATTCTGGCCAGTGTAGTGACGGAACCATTGGAAAGACCAAAAATAAAAGGGAGTGTCAGAGGCGGAACTAACTTGTACTGCACTGAAATGACTCAGGTTGATTCAGCCAATCGCGGGACAGGGAGGTGAGGCCAACAACACGCAGTTGCGAGCAGACGCAACGCCAAAGGAAAACGACAAGCTTCCGAGAATCATGGCAGGGGAAACTTCAGAGAACTGTGGCTTGTCATCGTAACCTTCGGCGACCACGTGTAGTATGGATGTAAAAATAATGAAGACTTTAATCGATAAAAACAAGAGAAAAAGATTGTCTGTGGATCAAAGCACCCTGCTCGTGGGTTTGGTAAATAAGCTGGCAAGTTTCATAAGACTTCCCCGAACACCGTCACTACTGTGGCCTCGGCAGGCAATCGTTGTGGACGGCAATGTGACGACAGAAATGGTCAGCATGTCGAACACACGGGGGACACAGACTGACCTTGTCACGGACAGAAACATTGCCGACTGCCTGGCGGAACTGCGGTCAAAAGCGGAGTTTCAAGATCTGACCTACAGGGTAAGTAAGGCAGACAGAAATACGAAAAGAAGTGTGTCCCAAAAGGAACCTGTAGGTACACATCAGGCAGCCCCATGCGCCTGCACAGTCCAAGGGAAGCAATCTGTGTTGGTTCTGTTTTCTGAGAAACGATTTATGGGGAAAGAGAGAGAGTGTCGACAGATGGTGTGCTTCTGAGAATCCATCTTCTCAGAATGGACAGCAGTTTGATTTCCGTGTAGGACGGAATTTACTTATGTGGCAAGTTTCTATGAAAGAGAAAGAGGGAAGTCGTATCATTGTAAGGATAATTGATTGTTGTGACAGATAATGAATATATGTATGCTCTTCCACTCAGAAAATGAAGATCATCAACCCAGTGGTGATCAATTGAAGCTTAACAAGCCACACTTACTTTTTTCTGAGAAACAAATATTTGCCACTATGGCCACCACCACACATCAGGAACTGACGATCGGCCATCAAATGCGCATTGCCTTATCCCAGCCCATACTGGTATAAAAAAAAAATCATTTTGATATGGTAGCATACACATACACACATGTTTACACATACGTACACGCACATTTACGTACGCACACACACACAGGCATATACACAGAGTCTCTCGCACACAAACACAGAGTCACACACACACACAAACATGCACAAGCACACACACACACACACACACACACACACACACACACACACACACACACACACACACACACACACGCACACACACACACACACATACACGACAAAATGGTGCATTTATTGCAGGCACAAATTAGATAGTCATTTTTGCTGTAGATTTAACATTTCTGAACCAGAATGAGTGATTGTAATGATACATGCATACCTTTATTCCAGAAACTTGCAGTTCTGCTCAAATCTCATTGTATTAAATAGTAATTGTGTTTGATTCTCAGTATGTTGACTTTCTTTGCTTCATATTTAAGGGGGAAAAAAAAATGGTCATAATTCCGTTATCATCTCAGTAATGCTTAACTTCTTTGTAAATTGAACTGTATTGGAGTAAGTGACATTCACAGACGTTTAGGCCATATGTGAATCTGTTACGGGAAATCCCGGTAAGATTCGAGTGTTAGCTGAATATGCAGCATGGTAGCAGAATGCATGTAGTACAGTTAACTGTTAGTGTGAACTATTTCCACGAGGTCGAATCCATATTTCGTTGAAAATGCTGCCCCACAGCTTCTTCTTAGAAAAGCATACAGAATATGGACTTCACATTAGAGAATACGAAAATGAGAATTGTAGGCATTTTTCCTAGAAAGAGCATTATTTCCTAGAAGGCCTTTTTCCGTGAAAAATGCTGGCAAACTGAATAGCATGAATGAGATGATACTTTCAGAGCAGCACGGCAGAGCAGCGTCACTTCCCTGCAGATGCGTGCGTGCACGTGCTTACAACTGTTGCAGACGCGCCATTTTTGCATATTTTGATTTAATTTCATGTCCCTTAATATAAACCTAACAAGCAATTGTTTTATGAGCATAGACTTAAATACATTTTAGGTAAAATAGCGACCCTACAGTTACGGAAACAGTTAACGGAAACAACAGAAGTAAAACGTAGGAAAACACAATCTTGTTTACGTTTGTTTGGTTAGTATGACAAGAGCAAATGAGGAAGAAAAGGGGCATAAAATTTCACTCTTACTTTGAATAGATGCAGAGAAAGCCTGAGGTATTGAATATGTGAAATTCAAGTTAATTTTTTTGTTTTTTTTTTAAAGGAAAAGAAATCATTGTACACTTTACACACACTTTTCACTGTTTTTGGCTTCTGATAATACAATGTTTAAAACTATTAAATACACAGCAAATATATCAAGCTCAGATTCTTTTCAATAAACTTGTACACCTTCACCTTCACACCCCCACCCCCCCCCCCCCCTCCTCTCCTCTAAACCACTTTGCTGAACCAGTTTTAACACCCCATGTCATTCTTCTGCCCGATGTGTTGGTGAAACAGGAAATTCCACTTGTGCCTTTTGCAAAAATTCCCAGTGCCAGACGGATGTTCAGATTACTCTGGGGTCACAAAGGTCATCGCTAGTGCATGTGTAAACTTACCATCCCAGTGGCAAGAACCCTGTTCTAAATATTTAGGGCAGCTGCATCCCTTAGACCATAGATGAGAGAACAGGGGATTTTTTTTTTTTTATAGTTGTGCCATAATGGAGGCACGGCACACGTCCGGGGAGTACAGCAGCATTTGCCGTCACCATGTAACGGCTCATCATGAACGGGTCAACTGAGTTGCCGTTACTATCACATGGCGCGTCGCGAAAAGGTTAAGCACATACCTCTGCGTATGAAGCATCCATTCACAATTTTTTCTTACACATGCGCGCGCGTGCGTGCACACACACACACACACACACACACACACACACACACACACACACACACACACACACACTCACACACATACATACACACACACATTGTTGCTGGTCAGTAGTAGTGGAGAATATTGAAGGACACTGTGTCAAAGAGGCTTGGGTGCAGTGTTTTCAACAGTGTACATACACATGGGGACACATACACACACACACACACACACACACACACACACACACACACACACACACACACACACACACACACACACACACACAC
>JADBJO010000153.1:123796-201296 GCA_016801955.1 Conus betulinus
CATAAGATAACGCAGGTAACACTTGAAACTTGTCTAGAAGGAGAAAGGGGGGAATTCAGTGTGTGAAAACTTAGCCTTCTTTGATTTGTGCACTTGTACACAAAGCTTAGAGGAGGTAAGGTAAGGTAAGGTAATGTTAACTGCTTATAGTTATACTATAGCCCAGCCGACTGCAAAGGGCCATATCATGGTGGTTTTATTGTGGTCTGTAAAGACAGTCAGTGGGTGGTTCTGTTGTGGTCTGTAAAGACAGTCAGTGGGTGGCTCTGTTGTGGTCTGTAAAGACAGTCAGTGGGTGATTCTGTTGTGGTATGTAAAGACAGTCAGTGGGTGGTTCTGTTGTGGTATGTAAAGACAGTCAGTGGGTGGTTCTGTTGTGGTCTGTAAAGACAGTCAGTGGGTGGTTCTGTAGTGGTATGTAAAGACAGTCATTGGTTGGTTCTGTTGTGGTATGTAAAGACCGTCAGTGGGTGGTTCTGTTGTGGTCTGTAAAGACAGTCAGTGGTGGTTGGTTCTGTTGTGGTCTGTTAAGACAGTCACTGGCTGGTTCTGTTGTGGTATGTAAGGACAGTCTATGGGTTGGTTCTGTTGTGGTCTGTAAAGACAGTCAGTGGGTGGTTCTGTTGTGGTGTGTAAAGACAGTCATTGGATGATTCTGTCGTGTAATGGGCTTGTGTCAGTGTGTGTTTTGGGTTCAGTAAGGATATATGTGGGGTATGGTATATAGTATTGTGTGTGTGGTGTGTGTATGTTGTGAGGATGTGAGTAGGAAGGAGTCATTAGGGTCTAGAACTTAGAAGGGGGGAGAGGCGTTGTATGTGTATGAATTTCTGTATGTCCTATGTGTGTGTCTGCATAGTGAAAAATGAAATATCTCTATCAGTTACCTCTTTGCTGAAAACATGCCCAACTTTCTTATTTTCAAAGCCATGCAGAAGTGTTGTAGGAAGGGTTTTAAAATCTTTATATGTATGTGTACCCCTCAAAGGCTGCTAAGGATGTGACAGAAAACTGAGAAAGCACATTGAACATGTAAACTGTCTAAAAAAAAAAAGGGGGGGGTGATTTTACGCTCGCTCTGCACAACCAATTTGCTTCTTTCATTATACTTTTTAAACTGGCCATTTCTGTAGGTCGCAGGAAAAATTCTTGAAAGGAAAAAACAATGCAAATGTCTACAGCTTTGAAATTTTGAGGTAATTTGGAGAATGGATTAGACCAACACATGCCTAATTTCAAATGACTTGCTGTATTATTGACTGAGTAATCTCAGGGGGTTTTTTGTTTTTTTTTTTTTTTTTTTTTTTTAAGATGTATGCCTTTTTTTTGTATTTTTTTAACCTAACAGAAAATGGGTGAGTTTTTCTCATGAAATAGAATTTGGTAAATGTGGTCTTTTGTAATCATGGACACTTCAAACTGCAAGAGATTCCTGTGAATACATCAAGGATATTCGTGCTGATTTTTGTTTATGCTGTTGTGAGTCTCTTGCTGAGGTTGATGGAAATGGCATCTGTTTTTTTTAAGTGAGTAGAAGCCAGACTCATCTTCACCATTCCCATCCTCATCAGTCAGCATTAAAAAAAAGAAGGAAAAAAAGTCAGGTTATATGGCCTTTCATGTCCTGCTGTCATGGTGACCTCAGTTTCTATTATCTGTCCACATCTATGGCCTTGATTTGATCCTGTTGGGGACACTGGTATTGATCAGCAAAATCATGGAGACTGTCATTGGACGGACATGGTGTTGCACTGTGGAGGGAGACCTCACTCATGACAGCTCCTGCGTCTAAGCAGTTATTGTCATCAATAGGGGGCTTAGTAGGTGTGGTGTCCTTTGTATGTTGGATCAGAACAGGCACCACAGAACACCACCGAAGTGACTGCGCAGCAGTGCAGTGTTTTCTCTCTGTGGGTTGCCTCATGACGACTGGACATTGACAGCTCCCTGTGGATTGGCGGTGTGGGGCTCTGGTGGGTCGGGCCGGGCTGTGGATGTGGACGAGAGGTCGGATTGAGCAGTGTGGGTGCTGTGCCACTAAAGTGGCACAGAAGATGAGATGAAAAAAAAAAAAGAAGAAAGAAAAAGAAGAGACAGACCTGAATGATCCGCATGATTTGCACTCGCACACATAGTACTAAAACAAAGAGACTTACAGTTGTCATTTTGTGTCCAGCTGCACTTGTGATCAATGACTGCAGATCAGAGGTGTGCTGGTCTGTTTTGTACAAACCTTTAGCCTGTGAACTACAAAATTTTTAAACTTGACATACACTACAGCCTACCACAGTTTCTGTGCATGACGTTCTCTGTACCATACCTTAGAGTACAGAAAGAGCTAAACACATGCATGTGTTGCACAGCATGTTTCAATGTAAATCTGCATCCAGTGAGATAGAACTTGCACAGTGACCCTTTTATCAGTATCAGAATGTCTTTACACTCTTTTCTGTGTAGCTGAAGCGGAAGAAAATATCCTCAGGGAATGCCAAGGGGTATCATATATGGAATGACCAGGAACAGGTAAGGGAGCTGCACATGTCCAAAAGTGCCATGACATACAAGATTCCATGGCACAGGTCTTGAAGTGGGCAAGCTGGACTTGAGCGGCATGTTTCTGCGTTCACGGCAGCGACAGGTGTCCTTGTTGACGTGGTGTTAATATGCAACTTAGCAAGGGTCAGCCAACTGACAGGTCAGTGAAGGCGCACAGACAGTGACTGTGGCAGGCTTCCTGGTTGTCCATGCCAGGCACAAGAGGGGAAGAGAGAGGGTGTGAGTCACACTGACTGGGTGTGCTCACTGCTGTAACATTGAGAGGGGGGGGGGGGGGGGGGGGGGGGGGGCTATGGGGTGCTAGAGTGGGGGCTGGAGTCACTCAGCCATATCCTTCTCAGTTGGCTTTATTGTTAGGGGACCTGGCTGGCTTAGTATGTGGCTGAAGCAACAGACTCCAGGTGTTCCAAGGTACAGTCATGGTAACCAGGTTATAAGAGATATTCTGTTAGTTGCAAATGAATATTCTTCTTCTTCTTATCATCTTCTTCTTTTCATCATCATCATCATCATCATCATCATCATCATCATCACCATTATATTATTATTATCATATTATCATATTATCATCATTGTTATTATAATTGTTATTATCATATCATCATTATCACATCATCATCATCATCATCATCATCATCATCATTAATTTACGAACATTATTTTTAGGACTTTTGCTGTGATTATTATTATCATTATCATCGGTATTATCATTATTAGTATCATTCTTCTTATCATTATTATTGTTATTGTTATAACCATAGTATGTAACCATCTTCTCATTTATCTCATTGATCTTCTTCTGTTATTATTAGTATTATTACTGCAACTACTATTATCTTTGTTGTTAGTAGTTTTGTTATCAGTATTGTTGTTATTGACAGCGTAGGAATTTCGTTTTTGCCCAACTTCTATCAGCCAAACAAAATGCTGTTGGTGGTGTGTTTCAGCTGAGCCGATCATGCACAGGGGAGATGACACTGACTGTGACCCGCAACAGTCTGATAGGGACTGCTGGGAGCCCCCTTCGACCCCATGTCTGTGACTGTGACGGCTGATGCGATGTGTTACTTCAGCGTTTTGTTCACCCCTGTGGAGGTCATCTCTCTCAAAGGGGCCGCCGACGGTGACCTCAACCTGCAGCCGTTCCGCAAAATCCTTTGGAAGCTGACAGGGCGGGCTGGGTATGGGTTTTGCCCAGGGTTCAAGGACAATGACTTCCCCCCAGGATTCCAGTTTGAGGTTCATGGGCTGCAGGTGCTGGGCCAGCCGTTCCGACGCATCCAGTCCCCACGATGCGCCGTGCTGGTGCCGCAGAGGAGGGCCAGTGCCCGGGCCATCAGCCAGCCTCTGCAGCTCAAGCTGTGTTCCTCCTGCTTTGAGACCCTGACCCACATTCTGGTGACCTTCAAGAGTTCAGGGCGAGATCTGTCAGTGCCAGCCTTCGCCAAGTTCCTGCCCTACTATTCCTTGTCCCCACGCTCCAGCACTCGGCCATCCTTGCAGGACTCCAGCAAAGACAGGACGACTGAAGAGCGTGACAGTGTCTGCCTTCTCCTGGGGGAAGATGCCATGGTGACTAGGCAGGAGGATGAAGGTGGCCATGGCGGAGGGATAGGGGGCTTGGGTGAAGCGGTTGAGGAGGAGGAGGAGGACAAGGCAAGAAACAAGGCACACTTGGTCAAACCCGGTTCCAGCCGACTGACCATGCGTAACTGTAGTGTGTTGCTGGACCGTGTTCTGCCGGGCGCCACCTCTCGCTCGTTGACAGACAGCCAGCCGAGGGAAACACACCCACCTTTAGCCACTCTTCTCCCACTCCTCTGGTGGACTCGGGGCGGCGTCACAGTGTTGCCAGCCCATGAGGCCTTGTCATCCAGCTCCACAGCCATCAGACCTGGTGGAGGGGGCCCCAGCCGACTTGGCATTGCCACCAGTGGGGAGAGTGCCACAACACGCCCTGTGCTGTCCGCACGCATCAAGCCCTTCAGAAAGGTAATGCCACATGAGAGTCCTGTCAGCATGGAAAGTGGAGACCTGGATCCAGCTAGGGGAGGTCAGGATGCAGTGGCTGCTGCAGAGACTCTCATGGAAGGGGTGTCATCAGACTTGTCGGTGTCCTGCACCATGTCCACAGAGGGCTGTCTGACTGATGCCATGGAGTCCGCCCCACTCCAAGACACCTCAAGACAAGGGGACAAAGAGGAGGGGTCCCCAGACATGGGACCGCCGGTGCTTACCCCAGAAGGGGGGCTCTCCCCTGGCTCCCCTCAGCCTCTGCTCATCGACGAGGACACAGGCCCAGAGCGACAGGACAGTGGTGACGATGAGGACACTGCTGAGCCGGGTGAGACTTTGAGGCCTTCTTGGTGTCTGTCTCTCACTTGATCTGTGTGCCACTCTCTAATAGTAATATATACCGACCTCTGACTGGATACCTTCTGTGTGCTCTTTTGATGTTGTCTCCTTTGCACCTGGAGAAAGATCCATCCAGCGACAGTCCCAAAACAACTGGCTGACAGATAGTACATCGTCTCAGTATAGGGGCCGGAAAAAGCTCAGTTGGTAGAGCACTGGACTCGTAATCCAAGGGTTGCAGGTTCGAATCACCGCCGGGCCATTTCGGTACAGGGCGATTTTTTCCTTCAGTTAACATTGGTTCTGACTCCATTTCCCTTACAGTCCTTCGAATGAGACTAAAAACCAAGGTTGCGTGTGTGAACGCATGCATAACATTTTGCACACACGTCAAATCCCATCACCATATTTTGGAAGAGAAAGCCAGTTTGGCTGTTGGTATGGATGACACGTTTACACATAGCAAGCACTTTCCCCGAAGATGAGTATGGCTGCCTTAATGGCAGGATAAAGAAACAGTCAAACACACAAATCTCCACTCCATTTGTTGAGCAGGTGGGATTAATACCTGCCTGTCTATACAGGGAGTGTCCGGAGGAGTATCAGCCTGTGTACGTGGAAGAAGAAGAAGTCTCAGTATAAGGACTCCTTTGACTGAAATTGAGCTCAGCATGGACATGGGGAGAAAAACCATATTGAGCTCAATGGACATGGGGAGAAAAAACCACATTGAGCTCAGCATGGACATGGGGGAGAAAAAAAAACCATATTGAGCTCAGCTCAGAAAAAACCATATTGAGCTCAGCATGGACATGGGGAGAAAAACCATATTGAGCTCAGCATGGACATGGGAAAAACCACCATATTGGCTCAGCATGGAAAAAAAACCATATTGAGCTCAGCATGGACCATATTGGGGAGAAAAACCATATTGAGCTCAGCATGAAAAACCATATTGAGCTCAGCATGGACATGGGGAGAAAAACCATATTGAGCTCAGCATGGACATGGGGAGAGAAAAACCATATTGAGCTCAGCATGGACATGGGGAGAAAACCATATTGAGGTCAGCAGCATGGACATGGGGGAGAAAAAACCATATTGAGCTCAGCATGGTCATGGGGAGGAAAAACCATATTGAGCTCAGCATATTGAGCTCAGCATGGACATGGGGAGAAAAAACGATATTGAGCTCAGCATGGACATGGAGAGAAAAACCATTTTGAGCTCAGCATATTGAGCTCAGCATGGACATGGGAGAGAAAAACCATATTGAGCTCAGCATGGACATGGGGAGAGAAAAACCATATTGAGCTCAGCATGGCATGGACATGGGGGACATGGGGAAAACCATATTGAGCTCAGCATGGACATGGGGGGAGAAAAAAACCACATTGAGCTCAACATGGACATGGGGAGAAAAAACCACATTGAGCTCAGCATGGACATGGAAAACCATATTGAGCTCAGCATGGACATGGGGGAGAAAAACCATATTGAGCATATTGAGCTGAGCATGGACATGGGGAGAAAAACATATTGAGCTCAGCATGGACATGGGGAAAAACCACATTGAGCTGAGCATCAGCATTGAGCTCAGCATGGACATGGGAGCTGAGCATGGAGAAAAAAACCACATTGAGCTCAGCATGGACATGGGGAGAAAAACCACATTGAGCTCAGCATGGACATGGGGAGAAAAAAAAAACCATATTGAGCATTGAGCATGGACATGGGGAGAAAAACCATATTGAGCTCATGGACATGGGGAGAAAAACCATATTGAGCTCAGCATGGACATGGGGGAGAAAAACCATATTGAACTCAGCATGGACATGGGGAGAGAAAACCATATTGAGCATAGCATGAGCTCATGGACATGGGAGAAAAAACCATATTGAGCTCAGCCATGGGACATGGGAGAAAAACCATATTGAGCTCAACATGGACATGGGGGGAAAAACCATAAAAACCACCATATTGAGCTCAGCTGAGCAGCATGGACATGGGAGAAAAACCATATTGAGCTCAGCATGGACATGGGGGAAAAAAAACCATATATGAGCTCGGCATGGGGGTCAAAAATGGATCAAAAAGGATAATGCTTTGGAGCCCCATTCTGGTCCAAGATGTCATGACAGATGCAGACACCTGTGTACAGTGTTGTCATGACATTGGAACAGCACTGTCTCAGACGACACAGGTATCTATTGCCCATGGCTCACTCAACCCAGGGTAGAAGCTGGCCAAGGCAAAACCTCCCACAAGTAAGTCCCTGAGTAGACCCACGACAGTGAGGAATGTGTTGTCTAGTTTATGTCAGGTTCTTATTGGAAGCTCCATCATTGCAAAACGTCTTAAACTGGTTTTATGTACAAGACAGACAAGTACATTATCAACAAATATGTCTGCAGACAACAAAAATGCACAAATCAGTATTTCCATGATGGCAACCAGCATGAAAATGACAATACATGAAAATAATTAGAAAGGAAGGGAAAGGGACCACAGTTGAAAAATAGACAGGGGGGATGGGGGGGGGGGGGGGGGGGGGGGGGGGGGGGGGGGGGGGGAGGGGGGGGAGAAATTAGGTGGAAGAGCAGAGGGCAAGAACTGAAGAAATGAGCTTGGGGTATGTGTGTGTGTGTGTGTGTGTGTGTGTGTGTGTGTGTGTGTGTGTGTGTGTGTGCTTGCAGTTGCAAGAGAGAAAGAGTGTGTGTGTGTGTGTGTGTGTGTGTGTGTGTGTGTGTGTGTGTGCGTATGCAGTTGCAAATTATACATGTGTGTGTGTGTGTGTGTGAGTGAGAGAGGGAGAGAAAAGAGGAGTACAGAAGGTTGAAGGGGGATGGGGAGGGAGGGGGGGGGAGGTTGAAGGGAGAGGAGAGAGAAGGTGGAGAAAAAAAGGAGGTGTAAGCAAAGAATAAATATTTTGAAAAGTCAATACAAACAGTGTAAGAAACAACAAGCAATCTGTAATACCTTCAACCATACATACTGCACAGGAACTAAAACAAGAAACAGTGTATAACATTCTGTAACCATACGTATTGCACAGTCAACTATCGGGTTACGGCATCACAGGAAATGTGAGATCGAACTGTATTCCGAGGGGAACTGAAACTTGTGTATGTGAAAAGGGGGGGGGGGGGGGGGGGGGGGGGGGGGGGGGGGTTAGTCGCTTGAGCAGATAACCAAGGTCTGAACCCAGGTCAGGCTGCCCTGCCCTAGATAAGAGGGAAAATGGAAATAATCTGAGGAGGAAAAAAAACATAGTCAGGCGCTGAGGATCTGCAGATCTTCACAGTAAAAGGAGAGCGGATGGGGCAGATCTTCAAAAAAAAAGGGGAGTAGGGAATGGGGACAGGAAAAGGGGGGGGATTGATTGTGGAAGAATCAATTAGAGAAGAGTGGGGAATAGGGGTGGGAAAGGAGAAGGAGGAAAAGAGAGAAAAGGAAGGGGGAGGAGAGGGGGAAAAGTTGGCATACATGATTATCTAAAGAGGGGGGGGGGAAGGGCAGGGTGCTAAGAGTAATCATCTGTAGGTGGGAGAGGGGGGGGGGGAGGGGGGGGGAAGAGGTGAATGGAAAGAAATAATCTTTGCAGGGAGAGAAGGGATGATTATGATGAGATGTGATGGAAACACAAGAATAATTGTAATTGTTGGTCAGTTTATTTCTTTTGTCATAAACCTTAAAATTGTGCAGCAGAAAAATTGCAGATAAGAATATAATGAATAAATGAAAATGTATGGTCATGCTAAAAGGTGCCATCAACATTCTTATGACTCTGAAAAAGATGAGAAGGTATATTAGATAAATTGATAAGAATAACATATCAGTAGTTAAATGTAATGAATGAATAAAAGATAAGGTAATGTTGCTTATAGCCCAGCCGACGAATAAAAGATGAATAGGTAAATAAATGAAGACGATGAAAGCACATAGAGGCATGAAAGTACACCAAAGCACACATATGTACAAGTACCAAAGTCAATACGGAAAAAAAGAGAAGGGGGAGGGGGGGGGGGGGGGGGGGGGTAGGGAGGGCAGTTGAAGGGCCATCTGAATTAACAACAAGAAGTAAGATTTTTGGCTGACCATTTCATTTTAAAAAATATATATATATATATATAGTAAGTAAAATAAGTTGAAGCTAAGAAGCCTAGAAATAGATAACAGACCTGTTTACCCTTACAACTTTGTCGTAATTTTTACAGAAAAAAAAAAAAAATTACTGAAAAAATGACAGAAAAGAAATCAAAGAAAGAAAATTGTTAAATGCGAAGTTTAGTCTGTTACTGTTTCGGTCAAAAGCAATGAAAAGACATTTCCTAGCATGCTTGTGTCTTTTTTCCTTGTCATATACGGCAACGAAGCAGTTTTTACATGCCAACGGCCAGCTCTTCCAGATCTACAAAAGTTGCGAAAGTATTGCAATTATAAAGATCATTTCTTATTTCACTTATTAATGATTTTTATCTATTTCATTTCTAAGCTTCCTTGTTAAATTTATTTTCAACTTTACTTATTTAGATGTACATTTTTCTTTAATTAATTAGAAAGTAATCTTTGTAATCATTCATACAGTCGGTCCACCCTGACTGGAGGTTGGATGTGTGTAATTAAATCCTCTCATTGCGCAGTGTAAAATGTCTTGCTATGAAGCAGTATCTGGTCAGCCTTGTTACTGTACAGTGTGAAGTATGTTACTATGAAGCAACATCTAGTCAGCCCAGTCACAGTAGAAAGTGGGGTATATACTAGTATGAAGCAGTGTGCCATGTCAGCCTTGTCGGTATACAGTGTGTGCACTGTGTGTTGCCATAATCTGTGCAGAGTGTAGACAGCCCTGTCACGACACTGTGGTGGTGTGTGCCCAAAAGTGATACAGCGTGTTGTTATGATACAGAGTGTGTCATACCCCTGTCACTGTACAGAGCTGGATGTTACAGTGATGGAGTGTGTTGTTGTGATGCTGCCTGTGTGTTGCAATGATGTAGTGTTGTCATGAAGCAGCATGTTACAATGATGTATGTAGTGTGTTGTCATGATGCTGTGTGTAACAATGATGTAGTGTGTTGTCATGATGCTGCATGTTACAATGTGAGTGTGTTGTCATGATGCTGTGTGTAACAATGATGTAGAGTGTGTCATGATGCTGTGTGTAACAATGATGTAGTGTCTTGTCATGATGCTGCGTGTTACAGTGATGTAAGTGTTGTCATGATGCTGTGTGTAACAATGATGTGTAGTGTCTTGTCATGATGCTGCATGTTACAACGATGTAGTGTCTTGTCATGATGCTGCATGTTACAACGATGTAGTGTGTTGTCATGATGCTGCGTGTTACAGTGATGTAGTGTGTTGTCATGATGCTGTGACAATGTGATGTAGTGTGTTGTCATGATGCTGTGTGTTACAACGATATAGTGTTGTCATGATGCTGTGTGTAACAATGATGTAGCGTGTTGTCATGATGCTGTGTGTGACAATGATGTAGTGTGTTGTCATGATGCTGCATGTTACAATGATGTAGTGTGTTGTCATGAAGCAGCATGTTGCATGATGTAGACTGTTGTCATGATGCTGTGTGTTAAAATGATGTAGCATGTTGTCATGATGCTGTATGTTAAAATGATGTGTAGCATGTTGTCATGATGCTGTGTGTAACAATGATGTAGTGTGTTGTCAGCTGCTGTGTGTAGTTTCAGCCCCGTCACTTTACAGTCTGGGATGATGTTGCAGAGAGTAAGCGGCAGTGCCTGGGTTGTCCCCAGTGTGGTGACATCTTGTGACGGAGGGCCAGCTTCATCACCACCTCTCCCAGCATCACCCGACCCCAACATCTGCCAACCCGGTTCCTGTTCAGGGGAGCGCTGACATGCATGGGCCATCAGAAGATGTAGAGAGTTCAGCATCTCTTCGGAGCTGCCCCATCTGCCACACAGCATTTTCCAACAAAAAGGATCTGGAGAAACACCTCGTCTCTCGCCATGGTGCTCGACTGCACCCTTGTCGTTACTGCGGGCAGAAGTTTGCACTGAAGAAGAACCTGGCTGACCACTTACAGAGGCATAGGGGTGCCGGTGTCCTGTCCTGCAAGGAGTGTGGTCAGTCCTTCAACAGGAAGAAGCTCTTTGCTGCTCACGTGCGTGAGCACATGGGTAGCTTCCCTTATTTCTGCACCATCTGTTCGCGGATGTTCAGCCGGGAGAAAGCATACGAGGATCACCTGGCAAGGCACCGGGCAGGGCGAGGAGTGCACGCTATATACTGGAGGGCAGCCAGAGAACCAGGCATAGCATCACCAGCAAAGCCAAGAAGTGTCTGGAGGAGAAGGCCCTCCTCAGCCCCACCGTGGACCACCCACCCTCTCCTGTGTCTCCCAGACCCTCAGTGTCCTCCACACTTCAGCCTCCACTTTCTGCCCAAACCCAGCCACCCCCTGCCCCGCCCTCTCCTTCTCACAGTGCATCACTTGCCTGCCCATCGGCCACTGTGCCAGACTCCCTGGTCTCCACCTCCTCCAACTTGCTGCTGCTGTCAGAGATCAGCGTGGTGGCCGGGCCCAGTACGACCAACAACTCAGCCAGGAGACACCACCCACTCACCTGCAGACAGGGGATCAAAGGGTCTCCACCCCAGCCCTACACTCTGCTCAACTCCCCTCTGACCCCACAGCATCTGCTGCAGCATCCAGTGCCAGCAGTTCCATCAGTGCTGGTAGTGTGGTCGCCAGCCAGAAGTGGGGCCAGGGGAGACTCAACTCAAGCCCCCAGTCTTCACAATCCCACCTCCTTCTACCAACACAGAATGATCCTGTCTTTAGCATAGCATCAGTGTCAGACCCTTCTCCTGAACCTTGCCCACCCCCAAACCGCCAGATGTCCAGCAGGTTGTCACTACTGTCATCAGAACTGCAGAAGGACCCTCCCTGCCAGTAGAACCTGGTCAGCAGGAGGCAGGCAAGACCCATTCCTCCCACATGACAGACAGAGCAGCTCGCCCATCATCCACCAGCTCCCATGAAGAATTGCACAAGAAAGGAAAATGAAGAGATGCAGCTGCCGGCAAACACCTCCCCCCTAACAGAGCACAAAGCGGGCAACACACCATTGAGGGACGCAAAGTGCACAGCGGGCAGCACTCCTCTGACAGAAGCAGAGCACGTTGAGGTGACCAGCAGCCATGCTACAACAGATTTGACCAAAAGTGAAGAGAAGAACGAAGAGAGAGAGAAAGTGTGTACCAGGCAATCCTGGAGAGGAACAGCTGTCAGAGAGAGAGGTGAAGCTACGTCAGAAGGAAGAGGAGCTGAAGGAACGTGAGCGGGCCATCACCAGAAAGAACATGATGCTGTTCCAGCAGCTGCTGTTGGCTCAGATCTCCCAGCAGCAGCCCAAGACTTCCCACAGCCCCATGCAGAGCAGAGCGGAGAAGGCCTCCCACCAGCAAGCCCTGGCCATGTTCTCTGCTTTCAATGCCATGGCTGCCAGGGCAGCTGGAGGAGCTTCATCCAAACCGCCTGGAGCAGGCTCTGCCAGAACACCGGCACCCCTTGGTAAGACCACTCCCAGCGCTATCCCGAACACTGGCGCCACCCCAGTGGAGGAAAGGGGGATGACAGGAGGTGGTCAAGGAGAGGGACCAGTAGCATCGACAGCAGCAGTCCTGACCTCCATGTCTGCTGCTAGGACCGGAGGAGGCCCTCCTCCTCTCCCCATCACAGTGAGCGCAGCAACCTCCGGGGGTGAGACCAGAAACCCATCACAGTCCTCCTTGCCCACTTCTGCCACCCTATCCTTCAAGCATCCCCCACTGTTGGGGCAACCATGTCTCAGGCCTCAGCAGTGTCGTCTGTGCCAGCCTCGATGACCTCCAAGTGGAAGCAGAGTCAGGGTCCCTGCCTGTCGCAAAGCCCCTTCTTCTGAAAGGAACTGATGAAGCTGGAGTCCAAGATGCCAGCCAGTGCCAAGGCTTTTTCCTGCCCCCTGCCCCGCCCCACCCCACCCCAGCTGCCTCCATCCACCGCACACGTCTGATCTCCTCTGACCATGGGACATCACCAGTGGTGAGAGAGGGAGGTTGGGGTTGAGGACAGGCCTGGGTCCTAGTGGGGGAGAGGGGTCCAGCCGACTGCAGGAGGAGGGAGGAGGGAAGGGCCGGGGCAAGCGGGGGGCGTGGTCAGGGGCTTGGTGAAGGAGAAGCTGAGCTCCGTGCCCTCTGTTGTTCCCCTGCATGAAATGCAGCGGCTGATGTCCTTGACCCAGGCCCACTCCCCTCTTTCCCGCACCCATCGTTCCCCATCCCTATCCCCGCAAACTCGTGGCTCCACGCCCATTCCCTCCCCCACCGTTTCTGCCTCTGCCTCTCCAGCCGTTCCGCCGTCCATACCTTGCCCAGCCACCTCCAGCAGCACTGGTACATCCTCACCGGCTACTTCAGCATCAGCCTCTCCCTCCACCCAGCTCACAGGCTCTAAGCCTTCCCAGCCCTTCCTGGTGTCCGAAGCTCAACTCGCCCTCTCAATCCTCCTACACATTCTTACATTCCACCCACCCCAGTGACAAAAAAATCGGCTGCTCCTGATGCTGTTCTGCCTTCCATGCCTCCACTGATCCCAGCCTCCACTGTTGAGCACCCCACAGTGTCCAGCTGGTCAGCTGTGCCAGAGCCCTCACCCGCCAAGGCCAAGGGTCTCTCAGAAGATGTGGAACCCATGGACTTGACAAAATCAAACAGCGGAAGGAAAAAGAGACGAAGTGGTGGCAGCATGTCCAGAAATGACCTCAGACCAGTGACAAGAAACTCAAAGATGATGACAGCCTCAGAGAATGGCAGTTCCACTGTCACCCACACCACACCACCCACACCAGCACACCGCAGAGAGTGTCCGTGCCGCAGACTGTTTCCCCAGTGGTCAGCTCTCGGGACAGTACAGAAGGAGAGCGTGAAGACCAAGGAGTGCAGGCCACTGCAGTATCCACCCCGGGCTCAGTGGTCAACCAGCAGGGAGGATCTGGTATGCAGACTGCAGGGAGGATGGGTCAGGACCCAAGCAGGAACTCCCACGGCACCATGGCCCACAAGAGCTCAGAAGCTTGGCCACCATTGCCTCAAGAGGTCAAGTTGCTTCAGCCAGGTATGGCGCTGCTGCAGCATTTGATGCCAGCATTGGTGGCTCAGCAAGCAGCAAAGCCCAGAGAGGGGTCCGGGAATCGACTCCCTGCCCATCCCTTCCCACCCACCGCTCTGCTGCGTATGATGACCCCTACGGGGGTCACTGAGCTCAGTGCGGGCAGCAGCGGGGCGGGGAGGGGCATGCTGCCTACAACACTGTCTCAGCATCTTGTCCTGTCCGCTCAGCCCTTGGTCAGATCTGGTCCTGGTCCCGCGCCTTCAGCTCCGCTCACAGGGGTCACTTCAGCAACCAAGGGCAGTGGGCGTGACGCTGATTCCGACCTGTGCCAGCCCAGTGTCATCTCCAGTTGCTGATGGGATCACGTCATCTGCTGCCCACACAAGTCCACGAACCTCCCCATCAACAGCCTCGTGTCTCTCAGTTCCTCAGTCTCCAAAGCCATCTGTGTCCTCTATTACAGAAGCAGGGTTGCCTGCCCAGCATGTGGCCACTGAGATTGAAACCCAGGCCCCTGGTGTCAAGCAGACCTCTGACAGGCAGAACATGAAGCAAGGAGAGCAGGGGACAAAGCCTGAGAGCCACAGTGGTGCAGCGAAAATGGACAGCCAGTCTGGTAGTCCTTTGGGTGGATTTGCCTGGCACCGGCCTGCTCCCGCCCGTCCAAATCCGTCCCTTCCTGTCCCAGTCAGTGTGGCCAGCCCACAGCAGAGCTCCAACAGCTCAGGGAAAGAGACAGAGACGAGGAAGGAGGCAGTGGACAAAGACCTGATGGCAGATCACAACCTGTGGCAGCAGCAGTCTTAGCCACTCTGCGCGAGAGAAGCGGCGCCAAAAAAACAGGAGCAGCAGCAGAGACAACAGCAGCAAGTGCTGCAACCTTCAGCACTGTCAACTGTTCGTCCAACGTCCACCCAGCAAGTGCAACAGTCAGCAGTAAATGCACCTGTAGCCGTTAGTCCAACATCTGCTCAAGTGCGACAGCCAGCAGCGAATGCACCTGCTGCTAGTCCATCATCTGCTCAAGTGCGACAGCCAGCATCAAACACACCTGTTGCCATTAGTCCAACATCTGCTCAAGTGCGACAGCCAGCAGCAAAGACACCTCCAGCCGTCAGTCCAACATCAACTCAACAAGTGCAGCAGGCAGCAGGAAGGGCACCTCCTGCCGTCAGTCCAACATCAACTCAACAAGTGCGGCAGGCAGCAGGAAGGGCACCTCCTGCCATCAGTCCAACATCAACTCAACAGGTGCGGCAAGCAAAAGAAACAGCACCTGTTGCCGTCAGTTCAAAATCGGTTCACAAAATGCGACAGCCAGCGGCACCGTCACTTCAGCAGCCTGAGAGTGTGAGCACAGCATGGATACAGCCAAGAGGAAGAAGGAAGAGGAGTGACGTGGGGGGACACGGGCGGTGGCTATGGAGACTGAGGGCCATATAGAGATCAGCACCCCATGGGAGAGAGGCGAAGACCGCACTGATACTCAGCCCCCTCCCCCTCGTGCGTCCCAATCTCTACAATCTCCTACCAATCCCTCCCTCACTTCCGAGACTCCACAGACGTCTGCAGCAGCAAGAGCCGAGCACCAGGGCCACAGACACAAAGACGCCGATCTTCAGGGGATCGCAGGGGTCAGAGTCGGGGGAGAGGAAAGAGCAGGAGAAGGCCCCTCGGTCTGCGGCACAGCTGCCAGGCAGCAGCAGCCCAGCTGAGAGAGAGCTGGGGCAGGGCCTGAGTGGCCGGCAGGAGAGGGCACAGAGTTGCAGGGCTTTGGAATGATGGCCATATTAAAGTGGAGCCACTAGAGGCCGGAGTTCGTTGTGATGACTGTGGACATGTGTTTTTCAATGAAACCGACATCCTGGAGCATGACTGTGAGGGGCCATGAAGAAGGTCACGTGACTGTGGTCATGTGAGTGGTCACATGGTTTGGAAAATCCCTGGACACATCGAAGCTTATCGGTGAGGGGCCTTTAACTAGGTCACCTGACTGATCACGTTTCTCAGTGAAGCATGACGAAGGGGTGCTGATGAAGGTCGTAGTCCAGCAAAGGAAGGAAAAAGAGTGGCATTTGAGAATAGACAAACTTGCCCCAGCAGTTGCTGCTTCTTTCATTTTTTTTTTTTTCTTTGGTTGTTTATCTTGATTTTGACCCATCTTTATTGAAGAACTTGCTTGATGCATGATGCTGACTTACGTGATTGCATCAGTGGAAGGGAGACTACTTGGCTGTCCCATTAGACAGTTTTATATGTGAACAGGGACTAGAACAGTTGAAGAAAAATAGACTTTTTCTTACACTTGTGTGTGTTATTATTTTATTTAATGATGTTCACAAACTTGTGTTAACATTCCGATACATTGTGAAATTGGTTTCAGAGAGTGAAGTGATAGCAGGTAGAAGTTAAAACATAAAAAAAGCAAAAGTAAATTACTGAGCCACCAAACAAAGGAGCAAATTACAAATTGTTTGTTACTTACTTCATTGGCTGTTCAGTGATCCTATTTTTGTTATCATTGGGATGTGATTTTCTTGTATTTTTGTTCCATTTAAATACATTGTAAAATTATTTCCACATGTTTCCATTAACATTCAGATTGATTGTCAATTTAAATAATACAATGCCCAGTAACTAGTTAACACCAGCCTCGCATATGGAAAATTTATCTAGTACATGTTTGGCCCCAATTGGAAAATGTAGTCGGGTACAATATCAGGAATTTGACATTTAACAAGTAAATGCTCTCTCTCTCTCTCTCTCTCTCTCTCTCTCTCTCTCTCTCTCTCTCACGTGCAAGTTGTGCATTAATGGTGTACCTCGATATAGCAGGAAAAATCATGACCCATTGAAAGAGTATGGAATGACCCAATGTATGGCTTAATACTTTGTATACACCCACCCTCAACTTTTTAGTTGATTCCATGCAAAAGGGTTAGTACCTTTGTTCATGCCCTAACTACATTTTTGAGCCAGTTCCGTGCAAAGCAGAATGCATACTTGCAAAGAACTTTGTGCTTAGCTATAAATGTTGACGTGTAGTTCTAATCATTATAGAATCATTTTTTTGATTTTATAGTAATGGTGAAATAGTGTTCACCAGCTTGTTTTCACGTTCTTATTCGTACTGAAATGATGTACACTGGTCTTTGTCAGTATATATTCAGATTCGTTGCGAAATTATTTTCTTTGTCACTATGAACATTCAAATTCATTGTGCCATCATTTCACCTGTCTGCACTAGCAGTCACTAATTCAGACTCCTTGAGAAATTATTTTTTGCTAACCTATGTTAGAATCTAGATCCACTGTGAAATAATTTTCACTGGTCAGTTGTAACATCTAGATTCATCATGGAAGTATTTGAATCAGTCTTGCGTTAATGTTACATTTATGATAAAATGATCTTAACAGGTTTGTGATCTGTCATCTGTTCTCTATGATGATGTGGAATTATGTGGGAAAGATTGGAAGGGAGCTTGGAAAGATGGAAGGAGGGGGGGGGGGGGTAATTCTTTTGTGTTAGACTCCATGTTGCATGTTGTTGCACTTAGCTACAATGTTCCATTTCATTTTCATGCCTCATAATACAAATGTTTGATGATGAAATTACATCAGAAGAAATGGTAAAAATGCCCAACCTGAAAATATCAGAAATTCCTTGTCCTAAACTCTTTGCATCTAAAAAACATCATCTGTATGATGAAAAAAAAAAAAACAAACAAATCGCACAAAAAAAAAAAAAAAAAAAAAAAAAAAACAATTTCCAGTAGCTAGCATCTAAAAGCAAGTATGAAACATGATTGCATCCATTTATAGGTGGAAAGGAAAGAGAGCAGAATTTTCTTTAGACATGTCCCTGTCACCTAAGATGCATGACACGGCCAACGGGAGAACAGCTACCGTGCCATCACATACACACAGCACATCATGAAAGATTCAGTGATAATGTTAGAGTTGTATGTGAGAAAGATGGAGGGGGTGGGCACGGGGGAGGTGTGTAATGACTAAATGGGTGGCATGTGGCAAGGATAGAATGGAGGGGGTTAACGATGATGTTGTGTGATGTGTAGGATGGATGGAAGGGAGGGTGTTAATGATGGGAAGATCTCAGAAGGGAAGATCTACAGCGGATCATCGTGGGGTGAGCAGCGGGTTGTGATAAGTCATCTGAAGAGTCCCCTCATGGTCCTGACCTTGGATGTCTGTCAATCTGTGGGTGATGAGAGATGTCGACAAACACCGCTTTCATCTATTGCTCAACGTCAAGTGCCAGTGAAGATCTCTATCTCTCCTTTCTCCCAACCAACTGTATTCAGTGAGGAATTGAAGTGCTAGGGGGCACCTAATTGACAATAATACATGCACTTGCACCTATCAGCTAGAACAGCAGTTTTGAGTGTAAGATCCATAGCAATTCGGTCATGCATGTCTTTCCCTTGTTCACTGACAAGCCTTGGTGGTGGTAGGGGAACAATGGGTTTTTCATGACAGAAACACTGACTGTATTCTCTCCGGCTTCGCTTTCCAACATTCGCTCAAGTTGCTTACCTGTACTGTTTGGGGTTTTTGTGTGTGTTTTTGTTGAAATGTGTTAAACTTGAAAGGAAAACGCATGTTGGGTCACCATGCAAGTCAGTATGGTGAGGCACTGAAGGAATTATTGTGTGGACTTTTTTTCATCACTTGTTTCAACTTGTGTCAGCTAAAGGAAATGAGGAGGGATGTTACTTTTCTGCAAATGCAACTGACCCCCAGCAATGAACTGTTTAAGGGTTTTTTCTCTCTTGATTCCTTTTCATCCTCTGCCTGAGGGCCTTTGTTACAGTGCCATATTTTGAAGGCCTCCGGGCAGAATCCATGCCATGTCTGCACCTGAAATCCCTTCACTCTGGCCCTGTCGTCTTCGCTTTGAAAACCAGGGCTTTTTTTTGTGTTTTTTGTGCAAATCTAATTTGGATCTATTTGGTTTTATTCTGGTGTGCTGTGGAACGTCAGCTAGTGTTTGCTCTGGTGATGTATTTCATTCTATGATATCAATGATTTATGTTCACTTGAAATTAGTTCCCACTTTTGAATTGGTTAAAGCTTTACCCTGGATAGAATTGATGCATGGTGGTGGTACTGACGGCGCTCTTCTCTTTGGGAAGCTTCTGTTTGCAGTGTGAAACAATCGTTGGTTTGATCTGTTGATTGAAGTGATGCAATACTGAGGGTGTTAGGGGGCAGGAGCTTGGACAGACAACCTGACCAAAGAAGGGGACTGGTGGACTGACTAGTAGATTGCCTGATTATCTGGTAGTTGGCTGATTGACCGGAGCATTGACCGATTGACTAGTGGATTGGCTGGTTGACGAGATCATTGGCTGGTTGAGGCATTGGCTAGTGGATCAGCTGACTGACAAGGAGGGTGGCTGGTTGAGTAGAGAATTGGCTCACTGGCTGTATGATAAGGGATGGGCTGACTGGAGCACATTGGCTGCAGAGTGTATTGGCTGGCAAGGTTTTGATTCTTTCTCTTCATTTATTCCAGTGTTTTACTCTTTGTGTGCCTTGGTCGTAGGGCGGAGAGAGGGAGAGAGAACATGTGTATGTGTGCTTATGTGTATACATACTCATCAAATGGAGTAGAAATACAGAGAAAACATGCACAAATGTTTGGTGGTTTTTTTTTTGTGTGTGTGTTTTTTTTTTGTCACTCCATTATCACTTTTTCCTCATACATCCCAACATGGGTTTTTTTTGTTGTTGTTGTTGGAAATGTTTTTGAAATAAGGTAGATCTTAAATTATTATTTCTCAGACAGTGTCATTGAAGAATGTTGGTTGGACAAGTAAAATGTAGAGCACTGTAAATTTGCTGTTAGAAAAGGCTTTAGTCTTCGAATAGCATGGGTAAAGTTTGGATACTTTCTGTAAAGTATAGTTTTGCTGAAAAAGCATTTGAAAATGTGAACGGTCTTTTTGTGGGGTTTAGCACACTGTGCGTGTGTGTGTGAGTGTGTGTGCACCCCTAATCAAAAAGTCTGAAGGAAAAATAGGAGGTAGTGTTGATTATTGGACAGCTGCATTAGATAGCTTTTGTATCCATTGGGCATTATCCAACAACAGTAGGGTCCCCCTAAAGGGAAGGGAGAGCATTGATGTAGTGAAGGTGATAGGATGGTCTGGCCCATTAGTACGGAGAATCGTATCCACAAGTTGAAAGTTGTTGATTCAAACATACCGCAAGCTGTACGTTGAGTTTTTGCTTTTTCCCATGATACCACACTCAGCCTGATAATTGAGCTTTTGCTTTTTCCTAGGATACCAAGCTCCGCTCTGTTACTCATTGATTAGTTGTAAAAAATAGATACAAGAGTGGTAAAATAGACATGTCAGCATGGTCTGCACAGGTGTGCAGGACCAGAGAATCATGTGGTGTGTGCTGCCCATGGCTGGAGAGCATTGATGACCACATGGGGTATTTCTCTGTGAGCCAGATCACAACAGATAACCATGGTTGATAGGCTTGGCTTGGGCTGTGGAATTAGCCACAGCAGCGCTGTGTTCATGCGACTTTGGTGAACTGGCTTTTGGCATTCATACCTGCAGCTCTTTGATCATTGGGGGTCTCCTTTTTTGCATGGGTGCCATCAGTGCAAACATCAAATTAGTGTTGTCTCGACTAGATGTGGTTTGATGTGAATCTTGAAGAGTTGTTACTGTGTTGATGTTGATATGTACATCTGAAGCAGGTGTGACGCATCTCTCTGATCACCATTGTTGACGTTGATGACTGAAGCAGGTATAATCTCTCAGATCATGTTAAGTTGTTGACATTGATGACTTATGTAGGTGTGACAGTACTTTTAGTTAACACGAAGTTGTCAACATCGATGACTGAAGCAGGCACGACTGATCTCTCTGATGACTGGAAGTTGCTGTCATTAACGAGTGAACCAGACTTCAGTGTATGTGCAGTGGTGTGTGTGTATCTTTTGTGATCCAGTGTGTTGGATTCTTTTTCTTTCTTTCTTTTTTTTTTAACTTTGTATGTAAATAAACAGATTTTATCATTCTGCTGATGATTGTTGGAAAAAAGAAGAATACAGTTTTCGTTCATTCCTCAGACTTTTTCCCTTTGCCACTGATGTTTCTGAGTCCACAGTGCTGTCAGCAGTGGTATTATGACATGTGTGCAGGTGTATGCTCCCTGGGTATGCTGGGGAGGTTGTCAATACAAATACTCTCCCTTTGTTCCAGAAGGTCGGTGCTATTAACTTCTTCACTTAAATGATTGTCACTCTCAAACGCTTGGACTCTGACCTTTTTTTTTTCTTTTGAATTTTTCTCTCTTTGTTGTTGTCTCTTGTTTTTCTTCCTTTATGGACCATTCTCTTTTCTTTGTTCTGGGAAACCTGGTACAGATACTTTTTTTTCTTACAGAGTTCATTCCATACCAGCTTTTTTTTGTTGTTGTTGAGGACAGTTCTTCTCTGGGTTCCACCCACAGGGTCAGGTGTATCTTTTTCTTTTTTGTTAGTATTTTATAGCAGTTATGAAATTCCACCTTTCTAATCATAAAATGACAACTAGAATATGAAAATTTTATATCCTGCACAGAATTGCCACTACCTGTCCATTCTAAAGCATTGTGTGCCTCTAGGACTTTTTGAATGTATTTTTTTGCGTTGCATGTGAATGTTTTTTTCTTCAACGATGTTTGAAAAAGTTGGAGCGATAGATCAAGAGAAACACCAGGCGCAGCCAGCAAAGCCTGATTTGCTGTGACATGAGACCTCAGCAGTTTAATTTCCATGTCATAACTGCTTTGTTGTTTTTCTTTTTTCACCATACAGTTTTTGTTTGTTTGTTGTTTTTTTTCAGTGGTGTGACTGATGTGAAGTTTTTAACATGTATGAGGTTGACAGTCCTGAAAAGGCTTCATCTGGTGGACTGGGTTATAATGATGGAAACAGGAGGTGTGTGCGGTTGACTTTGGCTCTGGATCTTATCAGCAGTGTGATACATATTATTGAGTTTTAGTTGTGATATATGATATTGAGTTTTTGGGTTAGCTGTTCTGTTGGTTGGTGTTGTTGTTTTTTTTTTTTTTTTTTTTTTACAATATCCGAAGAGTCCATTCATGCTGATTTATTTAGCTTTTGAAGTTTGGGTAAGGAAGAGTCCAGAAACTGAGGACAACAGGTGAGGTGAAGTTGTTGATCAAAACCTGAGGACAGCAGGTGAGGTTAAGTTGTTGATCAAAACCTGAGGAC
Source organism: Conus betulinus (assembly GCA_016801955.1). Taxonomy (NCBI): domain Eukaryota; kingdom Metazoa; phylum Mollusca; class Gastropoda; order Neogastropoda; family Conidae; genus Conus; species Conus betulinus. The sequence goes on from JADBJO010000153.1 coordinate 146,110, forward strand.
AACAGGTGAGGTGAAGTTGTTGATTAAAACCTGAGGACAACAGGTGAGGTGAAGTTGTTGATCAAGAGATCGTATCAGCCGTTCGCTGACTTACTTGGGACCCATGCGCCTGGCGCTGGTGGAGCTGATTCTCCCTGTTATTGTGCCTTCTTTTCAGGCAGCCGTGCTCCCTTGTCAGACACTCTGGTCCATGTTCTCTGCCCATCATTCACTGTGGTTTTCTCTTCCCATCGTCAGCATGTAACGACAGGCAGCCACACTCCGTTGTCAGACACTCTGGTCCTTGTTTTCTGATGTCATGAACTCTGACTCTCAGTTCCCGTCATCATCACCAGCCATACCTGGTTTGGGGGTTGTTGGTTCTTTTTTTTTTTTTTTTTTAACCTGGTTCAGTGTGATGGACTTACCCACTCCTTACAAGGATATGGATCCCATAGGATAGACTTTCTGTACTCCACAAAGCTAAGGACCCCATTGGGTAGGCTCACTTTATTCCATTAAGGTTAAGATCCCATCTGGGTGTGGCCAAGGAGTGCGCAAGACAGATCCCAGTTAACATGGCGTTCATGTGTCATGCTACTTTGAATGGATGCAGACCCCCACATTGGACGAAAAGGACACTTCCACTGAGGTGACCCAACTGGTGTCCGGCTGACTTGAGATGTGCAGGAACCCTGGTTGAGGTGAAGGAGAACGGTATTGTACAAAGAGCAGCTTCTGCTGCAAAGAAGTGTGGTCAGTGCGATGTGATGTAGTCCATGTGTAATCAGAGGAGTGATCCTGCCAGGAATAGAACTGTGGATGGAAGGTGCACTTCTCTTTGGTTGCATAGGTCAGACATCTGCTGAGTGGATGGAAGGTGCACCTCTCTTTGGTTGCGTAGGTCAGACATCTGCTGAGTGGATGGAAGGTACACCTCTCTTTGGTTGCGTAGGTCAGACATCTGCTAATTGCATGGAAGGTGCACCTCTCTTTGGTTGCGTAGGTCAGACATCTGCTAATTGCATGGAAGGTACACCTCTCTTTGGTTGCATAGGTCAGACATCTGCTAAGTGGATGGAAGGTACACCTCTCTTTGGTTGCATAGGTCAGACATCTGCGAAGTGGATGGAAGGTAGACCTCTCTTTGGCTGCATAGGTCAGACATCTGCTAAGTGGATGGAAGGTGCACCTCTCTTTGGGTGCATAGGTCAGACATCTGCTAAGTGGATGGAAGGGTACACCTCTCTTTGGTTGCATAGGTCATACATCTGCTAAGTGGATGGAAGGTGCACCTCTCTTTGGTTGCGTAGGTCAGACATCTGCGAAGTGGATGGAAGGTACACCTCTCTTTGGTTGCATAGGTCAGACATCTGCTGAGTCAAAGCCATGAGCCCCTTTTCTTAGACTATCTCATCTTAGTTGTTAATTCATTTATCCTTCAGCTTCAAATCGTGTGCAGTGTGGTCTCGAAACTTAGTGGATGTGGAGTAGCATAAATATATATGGACTAGGCCGCATACAGTGACACCTCCTTGATGAAACTGAAACTAAAACTGAATATTTATTGAATGCAGTGTTTCGGTGTAGTTTGTAGTTCACATTGTCCATTTAGTTTCGTTTTGACCCATTTCTACAACATGATGCATTCATCTCTCTCAGTCTCTGTCTCTCTCTCACTCCCTGTTTTTTGCTCTCCCTCCACCCCCATTTTTCTCTCCCTGTCTCTCTCTCTCTCTCTCTCTCTCTCTCTCTCTCTCTCTCTCTTTCCCTCTCTCTCTCTCACCTTTCTCTCTACCAATGAGTGGAATACAGTGTTCCACATGAAGTGAAGAGTACTAATTAATTGATGCATTCTTCAACGACATCTGTGATATGGCTTCTGTGGTTTTTGTTTTTGATTCTCTGTCTTGATGGTTGCCAAGACCTGTCCAAGGGCTGAAGAAGAGACCTAACGACAAAGGATGGTCCCTACGCGCAACATAATCCAGTTCGTGGGCATTCACTGCTAATGCTGTTTGTGTTGCTGCTTGCATTTCTCTCAGGATGAACATTGTAAACATCTTTCTATCATTTACAGAAATGGTTTTCTTTTTTTAATGGCATTGTGTGTTTGTGCGTTTGAGCTTCTCGGAGCCACCTCGTTCACGGGTGTATGTTGTGTGTACTGTGTTTAGTATATCACATGGCCCTTTCATTCTTGGTGCATACTGACCTATATACTAATGCAAACATTGAATGAACCTGTTATCTCTAAAAGGTACTATAGCAGTTCAACGAATGCGCCTTTTTATCTGTAGCAAGCTCTTTTGGTAGTCCAACGAATGCTCCTTTTATCTCAAGAAGATACTGTAGCAGTTGTACACAGGCTCTTTTTGAAAGTTTTCTGTCTAGAAGATGTTGTAGCAGCCCAGTGAATGCGCCTTCAGTCTGTAGTAGTAGACATTGTAACAGTCCCACGAATGCTCCATTTATCACTAGTAGACACTGTAGCAGTCCACTGAATGTTCTGTTTATCTCTAGTAGACACTGTAGCAGTCCACTGAATGTTCTGTTTATCTCTAGTAGACACTGAAAATGTTCTGTTTATCTGTAGTAGACACTGTAGCAGTCCACTGAATGTTCTGTTTATCTGTAGTAGACACAGTAGCAGTCCACTGAATGTTCCGTTTATCTCTAGTAGACACTGTAGCAGTCCACTGAATGTTCTGTTTATCTCTAGTAGACACAGTAGCAGTCCACTGAATGTTCTGTTTATCTCTAGTAGACACTGTAGCAGTCCACTGAATGTTCTGTTTATCTGTAGTAGACACTGTAGCAGTCCACTGAATGTTCCGTTTATCTCTAGTAGACACTGTAGCAGTCCACTAAAATGTTCTGTTTATCTCTAGTAGACACTGTAGCAGTCCACTGAATGGTCTGTTTGTCTCCAGTAGACCCTATGCAAGTCTGATGAATGGTCTATGTATGGTCTGATAGATACTTTTAGCGATACAATGGATGCTCTGTTTATCTCAGATAGACACTTCAGAGAGACAGTGAAAGCTGGGTTTTATCTTTCAAGGCTCCTTCTCCTCTGCAATTTTTTTTTTTTTTTTTTTTTTTCAGTTTTTTCAGTGAAAACTGAAACTTGAAATCAGAGGGTTTTTTTTTTATGAGAGAACAAAGAAAAAAAGCAGGGACCAAAGAAAAAAAACAGGGGCAAACAAATTCTCAGAGTCCTGGTCACATGTGTTTGGCGACAAGGTCTCAAGATATTGTGTTCTTCATAGAAGCAGATGTCACTATTTTGTGCATTCGCAATATATAAGCAATAAAGATAACACACTTCGGTATTATCCATTTGCAAGACATCGCCAAAAGTGAAGGAGAGGAACACAGAGTGTGTGAACCAGTCGCCCTGGTCATAGTTGGATCGAAAAGAGAGGAGGATTCACAGATTGATTTGTGGGTTAGCAAGATTTTATGTGTTGGTTTGTTTTGGTGGTGTTCAGGAAAGATTAGAGGAAGGAGGTATGCAGGCTTTTTCTGGGCCATGGTAAATAAGGTGAAGAAACAGGAGGGGGAGAAGAGGGCAGCAGAAGGTTGACATGGGCCTGTATAGTTAATGTAGAAGCAGTTTAGGTAGGGGAGAGGAGGGGTGTATGGATCAGGATCAGGAGTGGGGGGGGGGGGGGGGGGGCTTTGATGTGAGAGGGGGACTGGGATTTTTGCTTTTTCTCAGTGGAAACCTGATCTCTATACAGACGACTGCCACAGTCCCGTGAATGCTCTGTTTATTTCTATTTTCAGGCTGTATTACTCAAGTATGTGTTTATTGTGTTACTAATAGACTGGGTGGCGTCTATTGCTGATGTGCAGTAGTGAGATTAAGCAGTCACTGTCATCAGTTTTATTTCACACATGCTATCATATCACAGATGTCTGGCATGCCACATACATTGTCACTCTGACGGTGTCAAAGTTCTCTGACAGGTCACACACACATTGCCACTCTCTTCAATGACACGGAGGATCACTGTCATGTCACATACATTGCCATGCTGCCTGTATCACAAATCTTTTGCATGTCACATTCATTGCCAGATTAACACACATTATTGTCATGTCGTGATTGCTACATTGTCAGTGTCACAGAGCAGTGTCATGTCACACACACTGACAGTTTCTCAGATTGCTGTCATGTCACACACTTTGCCACACTGTCAGTGTCTCAAGTCCCTGTCATATTGCACATATCGTGGCACCGTTGGTGGTAGAACATCCCTTTCAAGTCACACATTGTCAGTGTCACAAATCTCTGTCATGTCACATGCATTGCCACATTCTCAGTGTCAGGTCACTGTCATGTCACTCAGTCTGTCAGTGTCAGAAGTTTCTGTCATGTGGCACATTTTGTCAGTGTGTGACAGGTCACTGATATGATGTCATATATTCTCAGTGTCACAAAATTTTCTGTCATGTCACGTCACATTATCAGTGTCTCAAATCTCTGTCATGTCATATCATACACATCTTTAAGAGTCACACATCACTGTCATGTCACACACATCTTAAGTGTCACTGATTACTTTCATGTCACACGCATTGCCACATTGTAAGAGTCACATTGTAAGTGTCACAAATCACTGTCATGTCACACACATCTTAAGTGTCACTGATTACTGTCATGTTACACACATTCCATGCCACATTATAAGTGTCACAAATCACTGTCGTGTCACTCACATTTCCACATCATCAGTGTCACAAATCATTACCATGTCACTCCCATTGCCACATTGTCAGTGTCACTGATCATTGTCATGTCACTCACATAACCACATTGACTGTTTCACCGATGACTGTCACATCAAACACATTGCCACACTGTTGGTGTCGCCAATCCAGCCAGCTTGCCAGCAAGGCAAGAATCGATCCCACTACTGTCAGGGTCCAGCATGCTGGGCCAACGCAACAGGTTGCATCCTCTGCTCAGGATGCCTTTCCCAAGGGACTATCCACTCATGTGTCAGTCTGTGGATTGATTGGGTTTATCAGTACTGATTTTGTTTTGTTGTGTTTTGTTTCGTTTTTCGTTGACTATTGGTTTTTGACAAATAATTTGTTAATCATTCTCAGGTCACTCCTGTTAAGAATCCTTCTTTTATATCACATCCGCTGTGGCATTGAAGAACTTGGTTAAACCGAGAGAAGGGAGGGGTTTTACTATTCTTTGGGTAAAGGAGGAGTGGGAATGGCGACTGTGAGGTCTGTGAAGGATCGGTGCTGCCTGTGATCGCAGTGTGGCCCAGCAAGCACTGGAAGGCAGCGGCTGTTCTGGAACACTGAAGGGCCAGCAGAAGGGGGCTGGCTGTTCAGTCCTTAGGAATGGATTCACTAGCTGGGGAGGAGTTGCTAGCAGGGAAGAGAGCGTCTGGTGCTGGCAGGGTGGGCGGTTTGAGAAGCATGGAGGTCTTTGGTGTTGAGTTAAATGGAGGGCATGGGGGGGGGGGGGGGGGGCGTATGCATGCATGTGTGTGCGCGCCTGCCCTCCACCAGCTCTCCATGGCTCTATACAGCAGGCCTATATATTTATGTATGATTGTCTGACACCACCTGTGGCTGAAAGCTGGCATGAAAGGGACATTGGGGCAGACAGGGAACCACCAATAGGGCTGATGCAGAACACCGGATAAATTGTAGTGAAAAAAAAAAAATGAAGAAGAAAAAGAAAGACTGACCAGGGAAACAGATCAGTCCAAGGATGGACTATGTCAAAGGGACAGGCGGCATGGCAGAGCAGTGGATTAGGGGTGGAGGTTGGGGGTGGACGTGTTGTGAGATGATTTTCAGCAGTGACCACATTGTTGTTGCTGCAGCAAAACTTTCTTGCTTATAGAATGGAGTTCATGCTATACAAACTTGTGGGGAGAAGTCAGCTTGGAGGAGGGTGGGATGTGGATTGGGAAAGGGTGGGGGAAGGAAGAGGGGGGGGGGGGTTGTAGCAAGATGTATCCTCCTTCAAACTTAATCAAGACATAAGCCCTCCTCTTGTCAGGCAGTCCATTCTTTTATTTGACAGGTTATGGGCATTTTGTGATTTTACATTTGAATCTTTTGATTGCTTTGCAAGGGATACATAACCCGTTTTGTGTGAACAGTGATTAAAAGTCCAAGCAGCGGAGTGGCCGTTCAGTATAGTGCACAGTATTATGGTATATTGCCTGTACAGTACTGTGCTGAGTTGGATTCTATCCATTTTTCTGACATGTATTGATGTATGGTAAAGATGCTGTTCATCCTATTGTATCAAGGTGTTGGGCATTGTCATAAACCTCATCCATTGGTGGCTGATTGACTGCATACATTGTTAGTTAACCAGAATAGTTTGTCATCAGCTCCTCATTTGCTCTCAGGGGATTCTACTGCACTGTTGTTTTTTCTTTGGGCCTCCCCCTCCCCATCACCCCCTCCCAACTCCTCCCCCAAGCCAGTTGTTACCTCCGTTCCCACCTCAGGTAAATGAGTCTGTTTTTTTCCCTGGGTTTGCGTCTGTGGTAAACGAATGGAACTCTTTGGGGTTTTTGTTGTTTTTTTTTAAGTTTGCGTTCATGCTTAATGAGTAGTGAGTTTCTGTTTTTCTCCTTGGGTTTGGTTTGTGTTTGTTGTGAACAAGTAGCAAGTTTGAGTAGCAAGTTTCTGTTTTACCTTAGTTTGTGTCTGTTGTAAACAAGTAGCAAGTTTGAGTAGGAAGTTTCTGGTTTTACCTGGGTTTGTGTCTGTTTGTAAACAAGTAGTAAGTCTGGTTTTCCCTGGTTTTGTATCTGTGGTAAATGAGCAGCTAAGTCTCTTGGGAGGGGGGGGGGGTTCTTGGGAGATGGGGGTGGGGGGGTCTGTGGTAAAAGAGTAGGAAGTCTGGTTTTTCTTGGGTTTGTGTCTGTGGTAAATGAGTAGCAAGTCCACGTTTTTTCCTGGGTCTGTGTCTGTGCTTACTTAGTAGCAAGTCTGGTTTTCCTTAGGATTTTTTTCTTTGGTAATTGAGTCGCTAGTCTCTGGTTTTTCCTTTTTTTTTCTTAGGTAATTGAGTTACAAGTCTCTGGTTTCCGCTGGATTTTTGTTTGTGGTAAATGCGTAGTAAGTCTGTGCTTTTCTCTAGGTTTGTTTCTATGGTGAGTTGCTAGTCGATTTTCCCGGAGTTTGTGTGTGTGATGAATGAGTAGTTTTGTCTCTGGTTTTCCCTGGGTCTGTGTCTGTGCTAAATGAGTAGACAGTCACTGTTTTTTTGGGGGGGGTTGTATATTCTTCAAGACTTCAGTTTGGAAGGTCAGCTGTCATTATTGACCTGTATGCGCAGAGGCATAAGATGAAAAGAAAATAGATCTGTTAGGGACAACAAACAGATAGCAAAGGATCTAAAGAAGCCTCAGCACCCCAACAGCATACCCCTGAGATCAGCTCGGGGCAGCATGTTGCAGCAGCAAAAAAAAAAAAAAGAAAAGAAAAAAAAAAAAAAAAAGAAAAGAAAAAGTGGGGACCCAGCTAGCCTAACTTGGTATCTGGAGAAGCTTATCCGGTAATCGTAGCGACCCTCAGGTCAAGACTTGGACCACAACCATATCCTTCATTTACTGGGAGGATTTTGTGAGCTCCCTCTTGAGTGATACAATGGAGGGAGCCTCTGCTGCTGTTGCAGGCAGGGAGTTCCAAGCTGGAATGATTGACAGGAAGAAACTGAACTTGTGTGGGTCTGAGGAGGTGCTGAGGTGAGCCGATTTGTGTCGGTGATTTGATCTTGTTTTGGTGGCTCCTTTTTTTTGAAGAATTTGTCTGGAGGTATATCAACAGTGCCATGAATGATCCTGTACATGAAGGTTAGCCTCTGCCTGTTTCACCATGATTCAAGGGGTTCCCATCCTAGTTCGTGCAGCATGGATGTTACGCTGCTGGTCCAACCATAGTCATTGTATACATAATGGGCTGCTCTTCTTTGCATCATTTCAATCTTTTTCTTGTAGCCTACTTTGTACAGGCTCCAAACTGATGAGTAATACTCTAGTTGTGGATGTACAAGGGTCAGGTAAACATGTACCTGTTGTAAACAAATAGCAAGTCTCTGATTTTCCCTGGATTTGTATCAGTGGTAGGTGAGTAAGAAGTCTGGTTTTCCATGGGCTTATGTCTTGATTAAATGAGTAGCAGAATCTCTGGTTTTACCTGGGTTTGTGTCTGTGGTAAAGGAATAGCAACATCTCTGAGTTGACCCGTATTTGTGTTTGTGGTAAATGAGCAGCAATTCTTTGATTTTCCCTGGTTTTGCCTAGCCTTGTATCTGTGGTAAAGGAATAGCAAGGTCTCTGAGTTTACCTGGGTTAGTGGTTGTGGCAAATGAGTAGCAAGTCTGGTTTTCTTTGGGTTTGTGTCTATGGTAAACAAGTAGCTAGTCTGATTTTCCTTTGGTTTTTGTTTGTGGTAAAATGAGTAGTAAGTCTATGGTTTTCTCTGGTTTGTGTGTCTATGATGAAGGAATTGCTAGTTTCTGATTTTCGCTGGGTTGGTATATGTGGTGAATGAATAGGGAGTCTAAGTCTGGTTTTCCTTGGGTTTGTGTCTTTGGTAGATGAGTAGCAAGCCTCTGATTCTCCCTGGGTTTGTTTGCTCTGTGTGTCTTTTATAGCTTTCGGTCATTGTTTTTTTTTTTTCTGTTGTCTTTTGTGGTCTGTAGTTGTCTTTTGTGTTGTTTGGTTGTTGATTTGTATTCTTTCCTGATTTTGTATTATCTTGCTGCATTCAGAGACAGATTTTTCAGCATTAAGAACTGTTTCCACTGACACTAAACACATCTCTATACATGGGATAGTCATGGGGCTCTCTTCAGACCATACCATTGTTGAACACGAGAGGCCTGGGACAGACATGGGCCCTCTTCAGACCATGCCATTGTGGAACATGAGAGGCCTGGGACAGACATGGGCCGTCTTCAGACCATGTCATTGTTGAACATGAGAGGCCTGGGAGGCCTGGGACAGACATGGGCCCTCTTCAGACCATGCCATCGTCAACATGAGAGGCCTGGGACAGACATGACAGACATGGCCCTCTTCAGACCATGCCATTGTTGAACATGAGAGGCCTGGGACAGACATGGGCCCTCTTCAGACCATGTCATTGTTGAACATGAGATGAGAGGCCTGGGACAGACATGGGCCCTCTTCAGACCATGCCATTGTTGAACATGAGAGGCCTGGGACAGACATGGGCCGTCTTCAGACCATGCCATTGTTGAACATGAGAGGCCTGGGACAGACATGACAGACATGGGCCCTCTTCAGACCATGCCATCATTCAACATGAGAGGCCTGGGACAGACATGACAGACATGGGCCCTGTTCAGACCATGCCATTGTTGAACATGAGAGGCCTAGGACAGACATGGGCCCTGTTCAGATCATGCCAGTGTTCAACAAGAGAGCTGTGGGACACACATGGGTCCATCGCATTCCTCAGCAAGAAAGGCCTTTGGACAGACCATGGCATTCCTTAACAACCAAGAGAGGCCTGGGGCAGACAAGGGCCCTGTTCAGGTCAGTGGATTCCTCAACAAGAGAGGGCCAGGGGCAGACATGGGCTCTGTTCAGATCATAAAGTTTTTCATTAAGGGAAGGCAGTTCTGCTAAAGTCAGTGATGGCCAACAGAGAGGAATTCCTGGGAGATTTAGAGATAACAAGTTGTCTGTCTTCAATGTATGTCTTTGTTTAGACAACTTGCTGGTCTTCCCACTGTGTCCATTGGTGTTACTGTTATTTTTACTCTGTCTCAAATCCCAGGCTTTAGGATACGTAGTTGACTGTTCCTGCTTTCATGATGAGACAGCATGAATTAAGCTGCTTGGTGTCATGGTCTCTGGCTGCCAAGTCTGTTTTGCTGTCTACCACAGAGGCATTGTTTAAACATTGATTTTGTGCGCTAGATACAGTTATTTTTGTTGTTGTTTTCTTACTCTTTGAATTTTTGTTTTTTTGAAGGATCAGTCAGAATCAACTGTCCATAAAACTTTAACATGGCTGAAACGACACAAGAAAGAAAATAAAGTTAATGGAACCAACATGTAGCAAATTATGGAGCTGGTAGGTAAGGCTTGCTATAACAGATGTGTATAGTTTTTGCAAATTTTACAATTTGAATGGTCTAAGGTGGCCTGACTTGGTGGGATAATTCATATTTTTGCCCAATTTCTAACAGATCTGTGCTATTTTAATTACTCTGTACATGATGTTAGTATTGAAAAAGTGAAATTCATGTATCGTACTGGTATAAAAAAAAAAAAGGGGGGGGGGGGGATACACCATCTGTGTCACTGTGTATTGAACATTGTCTGTTTTCCTTTGGCGTTTTGAAATATTTGCATATCATTAATTAATTCAAGATCATGACAAGACAGTCTGGTTTTGCATAGTGAGTAGGTTTGTTTTGACATTTACAGATTGGTTTTTTGACTAAAATTCAGTTCTAGAATCCTTTGCGAATTCATTGTAAGACAGCAATTTTCTTTGATGTTCAGATTTTCATTTCTTCTGGATAAAGCATATTCATATATTAAGATAGTGTGTGTGTGTGTGTGAGCTTAGCACAGTTTTTGAATGTTCAATGTGAAAAACTGAATGAAATGACTTCTATGCACCTCTGTCCCCACCCCTCCTCCCTGTTCCCTCCCCCCTCCCCCCCCCCCCCCCCCCCCCCCCCCCCCCCCCCCTATCCCCGGTTCTTGCCCCTTCCTAACCTAGGACCAAGTCTTTGGAGTATTGCTGTGTTGTCAGCGATCATGGTGGTGTCAGTCATCACAGGTGTTATTTGGTGTTTTGTTATTATTGTTGTTGTTTGTTTTGTTTTGATTCATGAAGATTGGCCACGTGGTGACTGGTGTGTGTGTGGTAGTTTGGGCTGTGACAGTGTTGTTTTGAAGTGGATTTCCTTCCATGTGGCAGTATGTGTTGGTTAGTTGGTGACTTGGCAGGGTGGTTTTGGGTCACCGTGTTGTTTTAAAATGGATTCCCCTTCTGATGGTGGCATTGTGACCTCATGGGCCAGACATTTGGTGACTTGGGAAGAGGGGGAGGAGGTAGTGTTGTTTGGAAGCGGTTTCTCTTGTATGGGCTGTGTGTATTCAGGTAAGGAGCAATGACAGGAAGTCAGGTCTTCAGGCCAAGCAGTGTTGGTAGGTGGGGGTTTTCCCCTGAGGTGAGAGAAGTCCCTAAGTTGAGCGCTGCCTTCTTGGAAAAAAAAGGCCACCCCTGAATGTATAAAGGCCCTCAGTGATCATGCCATGGGTTTTTAACCGGGGGGGGGGGGGGGGGGGGGGGGGGGGGGGAGGAGGGCTCTGTGATTGGATGGACTGCTCTCCCTGACAGAAACACTAACCCTGAATAAAACCCTGCAGTGATCATGAGATGAGTTTCTCCATGGAGTCAGAGAAACTCTCGAGTGGTGGGCTGCCCTCCTTGGAGTCAGAGAACCTCTTGAGTGGTGGGCTGCCCTCCATGGGGTGAAGGGAAACTGAGTGGTGGGCTGCCCTCCATGAAGTCAGAGAAACTCTGAGTGGTGGGCTGCCCTCCATGGAGTCAGAGAAACTCTTGAGTGGTGGGCTGCCCTCCATGGAGTCAGAGAAACTCCTGAGTGGTGGGCTGCCCTCCATGGAGTCAGAGAAACTCCTGAGTGGTGGGCTGCCCTCCATGGAGTCAGAGAAACTCCTGAGTGGGGCTGCCCTCCATGGAGTCAGAGAAACTCCTGAGTGGTGGGCTGCCCTCCATGGAGTCAGAGAAACTCCTGAGTGGTGGGTGCCCTCCATGCCCTCCTGATGGTGAGGGTGGGCTGCCCTCCATGGAGTCAGAGAAACTCTGAGTGGTGGGCTGCCCTCCATGGGAGAGAAACTCTTAGGTGGTGGGCTGCCCTCCATGGGAGAGAAACTCTGAGTGGTGGGCTGCCCTCCATGGGAGAGAAACTCTTGAGTGGTGGGCTGCCCTCCATGGGAGAGAAACTCTGAGTGGGGCTGCCCTCCATGGGAGAGAAACTCTGAGTGGTGGGCTGCCCTCCATGGGAGAGAAACTCTGAGTGGGTGGGCTGCCCTACCTGATGGAAACGCTAGGCCTGAGTAAAGGCCTGCAGTGTTGCTGACCTCAGCAGCTGGAATAGGGCTTGCCTGAATGTGCTTGGGAGGGGGAAACAAGGAGAGGAGGGAGGTGTTGACACAAGATGGCTTTGCCATCATCAGCTGTGCTACACAGGGCAGCCTTGACAGTGTATTGATCTTCAGGGTTGTATTGCCCTTTCTTAATGGGCAGTTGTGTGCTATAGGGCATTGAAACCATCATAGGTTTTACCATGATGAATGCGTAAAGCATGTTTGGGTGCTGTGACAGACACTGGGGTAGTCCATTTCACACTGGTGGTGATGAGGGGGGGGGGGGGGGGGGGGGGGGGGGGTGGATGTAGAGAAGGACGGGGTGATGATGCCAGGCAGGTCCATGTTGTCATGAACTGTAGTACTGGTGCCGACATTGTCTTGTTACATGTTGTGGTCCTAGGTTACACACCATCGCTCTTCATGCTGACTTCCTGGCTGATTCAGGACGTGTGTGTGCCTTCAGAGATCCTGCTCCTAATGTGTAGTGTTTGAGGGGATCTCTTTGATGCTCCTTGTAATCCGTGTATGCAGCTAATATCTTTTCACAATCGTGTCAGAGCTTACCTCAGTAGTTGTATCCGAGCTTGCCTCTCTGGCTTTTGTGAATAGAGAGAAGGGGGGTAGTCTGATGTCGGACATTTATTCCATGTTTTTGTACCGGGATGACAGAGGCTTTTGTAGTTCCTGTTCCAACTGGATGTAACTGAATGGGAAAGGATGTTCGACCCTCCAACTCCTCACACACCGTAAAGTGGGGATCACTGTTGCATGAAGTGACCAGTTTGTCACACAGTGGTCACATGTCACACACCCACACACACAGTGGTTCACATTGTTTGTCTGATGTGATGTGATGTGACCAGTGTGTGTATGATGTGACATGACCAGAGTGTGTATGATGTGACATGACCAGAGTGTGTATGATGTGACATGACAGTGTGTGTGTGATAAGTGTGTATGATGACATGACCAGTGTGTGTGTGTGTGTGTGTGTTTTGATAAGTGTGTATGATGTGACATGACCAGTGTGTGTGTGGTTGGTTGTGATAAGTGTGTATGATGTGACATGACCAGTGTGTGTGTGTGTGTGTGTGGTTGTGATAAGTGTGTATGATGTGACATTACCAGTGTGTGGTTGTGATAAGTGTGTATGATGTGACATGACCAGTGTGTGTGTGTGTGTGACATAACCAGTGTGTATGATGTGACATGACCAGTGTGTGTGTGTGTGGTGTGATAAGTGTGTATGATGTGACATGACCAGTGTGTGTGTGTGTGTGGTTGTGATAAGTGTGTATGATGTGACATGACAGTGTGTGTGGTTGTGATAAGTGTGTATGATGTGACATGACCAGTGTGTGTGATGTGACATGACCAGTGTGTGTATGATGTGACATGACCAGTGTGTATGATGTGACATGACCAGTGTGTGTGATGTGACATGACCAGTGTGTGTGTGATGTGACATGACCAGTGTGTGTATGATGTGACATGACAGTGTGTGATGATTGACATGTAAGTGTGTGTGTGTGTGGTTGTGACCAGTGTGATGATGTGACATGACCAGTGTGTGTGGGTGTGTATGATGTGACATGACCAGTGTGTATGTGACATGACCAGTGTGTGTATGATGTGACATGACCAGTGTGTGTGATGTGACCAGTGACATTTGCCAGTCATGAAACAGTCATGACCAGTGACATCTATGACCAGGGGTGTGTGACGTGACACGCTGAGCTACATGAAGTGACAGGGTGTGTGACGTGACAGTGCTGAGCTACATGAAGTGACAGGGGTGTGTGACATGAGATGAAAGTTGTGTGTGACATGATGTGACAGTGGTGTGCTGTGATGTGACCTGAGCTGAGGTGCTTGACAAGAGTTTTCTTTGGTTTGTTCAGAATGGATAGCAGCATTATGCAGAGTGCACGGAACTCCTATCTTGATTTCTATCATGCAACTGTTATGTGTGTGTGTGTTTTTGAGGGGGGGGGGGGGGGGGGGGGGGGGGTAGGGGAGCTGGGGGGGGGGGGGGGGGGAAATGTATTGCCCTCAGAGTCCTATAGTTTTCACTGAATATAAAGCTTTTGCAGAGATTACTCTGTGTGTGTGTGTGTGTGTGTGTGTGTGTGTGTGTGTGTGTGCCCGTCACTCTGTGTGAAATATTTGTATGAGTGTGTATATAAATGTGTGTGTGTGTGTGTGTATTCCAGTGTGTCAGTTTGAAGAGTGTGAAGACTCGTCATTTTTTGTGTGCGTATTTTTAACAATAGCTAACCTTGTGTTGTTTTGAAGATTTTATGAAGAAAAGGGAGAGGAGGAGGAGGGAAGGGGGAGGAGGCTGCAGGAGGGGATGACTAGAAACAAGAAAGAAGAAGGATTAATGGTGTTTGTGTGTTGGCCTACATTAGAAGGTCTGCCCTGCTCATGAGTTGCCAATTCCTGATGACACCATGACTAATGTCTGTAGCCTGCAGGTCTATTCATTGGTGATTCATTACACCATGACAGATGTCTGTTGCCTGCAGGTCTGTTCATTGGTGACTCACCACACTATGACAGATGTCTGTAGCTTACATGTCTGTCCATTGGTGACTCACCACAGCATGACAGATGTCTGTATCCTCTGTCTCTGTCCATTGGTGATTGACCTCATCAAGGATTTGCAGAATGTCTTCTGAACATAGAATAAAACCTATGGCAACCATAGAGGTTCCCACACTACTGGGCTACTGCTCTGCCATTGTATCGCTATACACTGAAGGGAAAACCACCAGCAATGCTGAGGCTGACATATAATCTGAAGACAACCAGATGTTGCTGACAGCTGCCTGTTGATGGGTGCAGTTGTGACTGGTTAACCAAGGGCGTGCCTGAGTGAGCAGGAGCCAGAATGACAGTGTAGGAGTAATGTGCACTATAGATCGAGTCAATAAGATGCGATGACCTAAAAAAAAAAAAAAGGTTTTACACTACGTTCTGTCAGAATCAACAAGTACATCGAAAAGGGGCTGTTTAATTCGGTCAGAAAAACCAATATGGCTAAAGCAAGAGGGAAAAAAAAAGGGGGGTACTGCAGAAATGGCAATGCTCTCTTTGTGAACGATGTACATGCTTTGTCACAAAAGAAACCAGTGAATATAATTCAGTTCAGTGTTTATTGATATGACAAATCAGATTTGACGTTACATGAGATCCAATTGGTTTAAAAAAAAGGGGAAAAAAATCCATATTTGTCCCTTGGGAAGCCCATTGTCCAATATATTAGAACTAATTTATTACAAATGCTGCAACTAGGCATTGTTACAAATGATGCATCACAGAGCCAGTTGTATTAATTCATAGCAATTCATGATAAAAGCTCCATACATGTGTAATACTTGACCCCCACCACACATCTACTCCCTGCAAAAAACAACATCAGAATAAGTTAATCATTCAAACATCCTTTGACACCAAAAAAAGAGAGTAGATCATCTGGCAGTCTGTTGTCATCATTATCACCAGCATTTTTAAGTGAATGGCAACAGTCAAAAAGAAAAAAAAAAAAGTGAGAAGTTGATAGTTCGCAAATATTTTATCTTGGATTCATGAAAAAGACAGAACGAAAAAAAAAAAGGTCAATTGGATGCAAAGCAAGAGAAGGAGGGGGGGGGGGGGGCTCTATTTTTAAGAACTCCCAAAAGACTTTTTTCCCCTGTATTGCTCTTCTTCGCTCATTGCATGAATTACTACTTTTGGTGCCAGGTGAACAAAATTTCAGGATGAATGTAATTCAAAGAGATTTCGTTTTTGACCTGTCACCCTTAAAGACAACGTTTATCTTGCGTGTATCAAAGAGAATTGGATTTTAAACAGGAAAATGTGAAGGGTATGTGATTCGCTGAATTCTGTCAACTTCCTTATGGCTGAGAGACACAGTCATCAGAATACGGCCGTGGGCATATCTCAGCCATAATAACAAATAATCCCAGAGTTTATACTGCATTCAGTACTAACAAACATTGTTTCATACAATCATTCAAGAGTTCATATTGCATGATTATACAGACATTGCTTCATTATGAAATGTGAGGGGTTTCTATTGCATAATTAAGCCATAAGAACACCATTTTTGTAAAATAATCCAAAAATTCCTATTGTATACTGTAGCCATTATAATTCTGTATTGCTAAATGATCTAAGAATTCCTGTTGCATACATTAGCCATAATATCACATCCATTATTTTGTCAAATAACCAGCCATGATAACATGTCCATTAATAATTTTCATTTCCTTGATTCAGTATAAATGTATACTTGGTAAATTTTTTTAAAAAAATGTGTGTCTACACATGCTTGCATGTAGGTGTATGCATATGATCATATATTATGTTGATTATGGAATTCATTAATTTGTGTTGATTATGAATTTGGTCTAACACACTGTACTTTCTGCACATGTGTCATTATACATTATACATTTTCCTTATGCCCCAAAGGGTTCTTGGAATTAAATTCTGAATCTGAATCTGAAAAAAGTAATTTGTCAAATAGCCAGAGTTGCTATTTGTTCTCCTGCTGTATAACATCAGCCCAGACATAATATGGAGTACTGACAACGGATTGAAATCCAAACCATCCACAGGCTGTATCTCAAGACCCAAGTCCATTCCGTAAGCATCGAACACTGACCACACAATCATAGAGATGATGTTCTATCCCATTCATCTTCTGAAAGGGAAGCCTACAACTGTTTTATGCACCAGCCATTTTGAATTGAAAATGAAGAGGATAAACTTTAACCTTTACCCGATGTCACTTTTGACTACACACTCCTGTCAATGCAGACTGCCCACAACCCATACATTTTACATAGTCTTTACTGTCTGTTTTGAATGTAAACACACCACCTTAAGATGATTCGAGTCATACAAGATTCATGCTCATCAAAGAATCCTAAAGAAACTGACAATGCAGGTCACCCATAACCACTACTCAATGTACTACCAATCCAGTTACGCTCATTAAGTATAGATTCTCTACAACCAGCATCAGCAGCAGAGTAAAATTCAAATGACACAACTACGTCTTTCCATGTTGATGCATATACACCAAAATAAGCTGACAGCAAATTGGTTTATTTTGTTTTGTTTTGTAAAAAAGAGGAAAAAAAAAACCCTCAAATTTTCATCAAAATACTTCAGATAGTTCAAGAGATATGATTATTTGATTTGTCTGTGGGTCATGGGTGAACCTGAAAGCACAGCAAAGGCTATTCCTTCGAATGAGACGATAAACCATGGTTCCATGTGTGAACGCACACATGTAAAATCCCATCACCAACTTTCGGAAGAGAAGGCCAGTTTGGCTGTTGGTATGGATGACACGTTAACCATCGCATGCACCCTGTGTGAGAAATGGAAAGAATGAAAGAAGTAAGGAAATTCAGTGATTGATACTGACTGGATGACACAGGAAACGGCTGAATGAAGCGCCAGCTGGCAGCTCTTCAGTTGGCACTACCCAGGTAGGCAGCCCATTGTATAAACGAGTGTCGATTGTAAAGCATTTAGAGCTTGGTCTCTAGCCGAGGATAGGCACCATATAAGTATTCATAAATAATAATGATGATAAATATCCTGATGAGAAAGCAGCAAGACAGCTAGTGCCCATTAGAGTTCTTTACTCTGATAACTCAGCTTGAGGGACAAAACAGGCAACCATAGAACACAGGCAGAAACAAAAAAAAAAACAGACCAGAAATCAAAACAAATGGGAATGACTTACAAAGCACACATGAACTACACCGCATACACTACAAAAGGAGGGTTCTATTAGAGTTCTTTACTCTGATAACTCAGCTTGAGGGACAAAACAGGCAACCATAGAACACAGGCAGAAACAAAAGAAAAACAGACCAGAAATCAAAACAAATGGGAATGACTTACAAAGCACACATGAACTACACCGCATACACTACAAAAGGAGGGTTCTACAAAGTGACGGACAGCAAATATCCCCCACACACAAAAAGAGAACACTTACTGTCTATAAATTAGGACATGGTATATTTAGCCCACTTATTCCAAAAGAGGTTGGGTACTTGAGGGAGAGGGGCAAGGGTGGTATCACAGAATGCACAATTTTGTGTAGAAAAGGTACCCTTGGAGACCAAACAGCTCCTTGTGGGGGAGAGGAGAGGGGACAGGTATCAAAAAGTGCAGAACGGGTATCTGCAGGGTAGAGGGGAGGGAGCTATCAAAGAGAGCACAACTCTGAACAGAACAAAAGTATGTGTGGGGAGAGAGGAAAGGGGTATCAAAATGTACATCACTTTGTGTAGAACAGGTCCTTCTGGGGTGAGAAGGGAGGGAGTAGTAACAAAAAGTGCACAGCTTTGTGTAGAGCAGGTACCTGTAGGGGAGAGGGGAGGGGGTATCAAGAGTGCACAGTTTAGTGTAGAACAGGTAAGTAGGGGAGAGGGGAGTGATATCAAAGAGCGCACAGCTTAGTGTAGGACAGGTACCTGTAGGGAAGAGGGCAGGAGTATCAAAGAGCGCACAGCTTTGTGTAGGACAGGTACCTGTAGGGGGAGTAATATCAAAGAGCGCACAGTTTTGTGTAGGACAGGTACCTGTAGGGGAGAGGGCAGGAGTATCAAAGAGCGCACAGCTTAGTGTAGGACAGGTACCTGTGGGGGAGAGAGGAGTGATATCAAAGAGTGTGCAGCTTTGTGTAGGACAGGTACTGTGTAGGGGGAGAGGGGAGTGGTATCAAAGAGCGCACAGCTTTGTGTAGGACAAGTACCTGTAGGGAAGAGGGCAGGGGTATCAAAGAGCGCACAGCTTTGTGTAGAACAGGTGCCTGTGGGGTGCCAGCTTTGTGTAGGGGGTAGGGAGAGGGCAGTGATATGAAAGATAGCGCAGCTTTGTGTAGGACAGGTACCTGTAGGGAAGAGGGGAGTTATATCAAAGAGTGCACAGCTTTGTGTATGACAGGTACCTGTGGGGGTGTATCCAAGAGTGCGCAGCTTTGTGTAGGACAGGTACCTGTGGGGGAGAGGTATCGAAGAGCGCTCAGCTTTGTGCAGGACAGGGGGGGGTGGGGGGGGGTGGTAATCCAAGAGCGCACAGCTTTGTGTAGGACAGGTGGGGTGGGGGTGGATATCCAAGAGCGCACAGCTTTGTGTAGGACAGGTGGGGGGGGGTCCCCCCTCTCGGGATCCAAGAGCGCACAGCTTTGTGTAGGACAGGTACGGGGGGGGGGGGGGGGGGTGTGGGGGGGGGGGGGGGGTCCAAGAGCGCACAGCTTTGTGTAGGGCAGGTACCGGGGGGGGGGGGGGGGGGGGGGGGGATCCAAGAGCGCACAGCTTTGTGTAGGACAGGTACCTGTGGGGAAGAGGGGAGTGATATCAAAGAGCGCGCACAGCTTTGTGTAGAACAGGTACCTGTGGGGGAGAGTGGAGGGAGGTATCAAAGAGCGCACAGCTTTGTGTAGAACAGGTACCTGTGGGGAAGAGAGAAGGGGGCATCAAAGAGTGCACAACTTTGCGTAGAACAGGTACCTTTTGGGGGGGGAGAGGAGAGGGGATATTAAAGAATGCAAAAGTCTGTGTAGAACAGGTCCTTGTGGGTGAGAGGGAAGCAGGGTATTAACAAGCACAACTTTCACCAGCCGCCATGGCAAAGTGGTTAGCATCGCGGACTCCTGGCTGGGAGGTCGTGGGTTTGAATCCCATCAGAGTCATGTGGGTTTTTCTGCCCCAACCAGCACCTACCCACAGCCGAGTTTGCTGCAGATTCAGTTGGGAAGACTGGGGACCACACAGTCGAGTTGGATCCACTTAATGGATGCGCCTCTGAGAGTGTTGCATTTCCTGACCAACACTGCAGGTGCCTGTATCTCTCGGGGCCTGGTTGACGCCGGGATATATTATGAACGGAAGCGTAGAGTACAGCCCTGTATTGTTGTCTCAGACCAAAATGGAAATCTGTAGCATCATCTTAATCATACTCGTTCTCATTGATCGGCATTAAAAAAAAATGTCTGAAATTCTGTGGCCCTTCATGCCCTGCTCTCATGGTGACCTCAATTTCGATGTCCTCTCCATGTCTATTCCTTGGTTTGGTTCCGTCGGGGTCACCGGTATCAGCAAGTCCATGGGGGCTGTTGTTGGACGGACGTGGTGGAGCCCTCCAGAGGGAGAGCTTACTCACACCGGCTCCGCAACTGAGCAATTATTGTCGTCAGTAGGGGGCTTAGTTGGTGGTGTCCTGCGTATGTTAGATCAGAACAGGCACCACTGAACACCACCAAAGTGACTTGGCAGCAGTGCAGTGTCTCTTCTGGTGGGGTTGCCTCTTGACAACTTGACACTGACTGCTCCGTGTGGATTGCCGGTGCTGGGGCTGCGGCGGGGCCGACCAGGCTGTGGCTGTGGACAGGGTGTCAGAATGAGCGGCGGCGTGGGTGCACTGCCTCCGAGGTGGCACAGAGGTTGGGACCAGCAAAAAAAAAAAAAAAGCCCAACTTTGTGTTGACTAGTTTCTATGAGAGAGGGAGGAACTGAAAAGTCCAAAAGTTTGCGTAGGACACATGAGAGGGAGGGAGGTATTGAATGGTGCAAGACTTTGTATAGGACAGGTAATGTCAGGGAGAGAGGGGAGAGGACAGATACTTATGAGGGAGAGGGGTGGGGAGATATGAAAGAATGCAAATATTGTGTAGAACAAGAAACCGTAAAAACATTGGACAGGAGTGGGATCCTGCGCACATAAGCCACTCCCTGCACCAAGGATAACTGCATCTCTTTCCTAAAAACTCCTTTTCATCTCTGGCATGTTTATAGATTTCCATCTGAGAGACCAACAATGAAACTTAATAATAATTATGATGATAATAATGGATATTGATCACAATGATCATAAAACTGCAATAGTCTCTGATAATTTCAAAAATATACATTAGTATATAGCATTTCATTGCATAATACAATGGCTGTGTACATGATCAATAAATACATATAATAAATAAGTCAATAATAGATGCATAATACATCATGATATTCAAAAATAATTACAAATACATAATCTGCCTCACAGATTGCTGCATAGTAAATCAAAACAGTGCTGTATATAATATTTCAGTACATAAAGTAATATGCAGCTGTCACTGAAGCCATGCGTAGCACTGAATTCCACAGACAAAATGTTTCATTCCACAGCACGTTGCTATGTTTTGATATTATGTAAAGTTAACAAAAATGAAAATCACATGGTCTTTTGATTGCTGAATGGTCACAGAAAGGAGTGGTCTGGGGTCTGTGCTGCTCACTCAGTGTGATATTTGTTCAACACTGCGTTGTTATGCTTACCTCCAGTGTAAAGTTTACACACACACACAAATGCTTACATCAGTATAAAGTTCACAAAAACAAAAAAAATGCAAACTTGCAGTGTAAAGTTCATGAAAACAAAAGTCCAATTGTCTGTGAACAGCTGACACAGTCAACTGAAAGAGAATGATGTGTGTTTTTATACGTTTAACAGTCCATTTAATGTTCCATTCCACTGTAAGTCGTTTGGTTTACATTTGGTGTAAAGTTCAATAAAACTATGGAGGGTTTTAACGATGACAAAGCCACATGCTCATTAAGTCTGGTTGTTGCCACTGGTAAGTCTGCATTGTCCAATGCTGCTCGTAATTAAAACATGACTCTTTCCCAACTCTCTGCAGCAACCATCCTATCTTTCTTTTTCTTTCTTTCCACGTATGCAGGCTGATACTCCTGTGGACACTGCCTGTATAGACAGGCAGTGGAGTTTTGTGTGTTAAGGCAGCCATACTCCATCTTCAGGGAAGGTGCATGCTATGTGAAACGTGTCATCCATACCAACAGCCAAACTTGCCTTCTCTTCCGAAAGTTGGTGATGGGATTTTACGTGTGTGCAAGATGTTGTGCATGCGTTCACACAAGGAACCTAGGTTTATAGTCTCATTCAAAGGATTGTATGGGGAACGAGTTGGAACCAATGTTAACTCCAAGGGAAAAGTCCCCCTGTACTGAAATTCATACTCGCAACCCCAGGATCACAAGTCCGGCGCTCTACCAACTGAGCTATTTCGGCCCCCAGCTGAATAAACAATGCATTTCCTGATGTAAACTCTGTATCTCTGTAGCAGCCATCCTGTCTCGTGTGAACAATGTTTTATCCTGACATCAGCCCAGATTCTCTGTGGCAGCTGTCTTCTCTTAGCTGTGTGAACAATGTCAGTTCTGGCTCTCTGTAGCAGCTGTCCTATCTAAGCTGTGTGAACAATGTCAGCTGTGGCTCTCTGTAGCAGCTGTCCTATCTAAGCTGTGTGAACAATGTCAGCTGTGGCTCTCTGTAGCAGCTGTCCTATCTAAGCTGTGTGAACAATGTCAGCTGTGGCTCTCTGTGGCAGCTGTCCTACCTTTGCTGTGTGAACAATGTCAGCTGTGGCTCTCTGTGGCAGCTGTCCCACCTTAACTGTGTGAACAATGTCAGCTGTGGCTCTCTCTGTAGCAGCTGTCCTATCTAAGCTGTGTGAACAATGCTCTTCCTGTTGTCAGCCAGCAGTACTCTATGCATCAATAGCTACTGTCAACACTGTAATCTCCATGAGGACATTGTACTCATTTTTCTACTGTGTATACATGACAATAAATGCAATCTGCTTTTTTGAAATGAATAAAGAAAAACATCTATATTTTTTTAAAAAGCTAAACTGCATAATATTGTACTCAACTTAGAAAAAACATGTCATGATATTCAGTCATACATGATTCAGTCTGCTTTTACCCAATGTATAAAGTTCAGCATGCCTTTTGAAATTGAAAAAAGTACACAAGTCAAAATGCCTTTGAGTAACATACACAATTCAGTCTGTATTTACACAACATAAATAATTTAGTCTTGCCTTTCAGCAATGTACACAGTCTGCCATTAGGCTAAGTACACAATTCAGTCTTGCCTTTAGGCAGCATACGCAATTCAATATATCTCTGGCATACAATCAAGACAAACTCATGTCAACCATCAAGCGTTGGTGTCAAAATTTGAAGACATGGATTGGAACCATCAATGTGCGACAACAGACGGGGACACAACTCCTCCAGTCGAAAGGGAGAGCAAAACAGCAGAGACACAACTCCTCCTTTTCAAAGAGGGAACAGAGCAGCAGGGACACAAATCCACCTGTTTGAAGAGGGGGGACAAAAAAGCAGGAACAAAACTCCTCCTGTTTGAAGGAGGAACAGAGCAAAAGGTGACACAACTCATTACTGGGGTGGGGAGGCGGGTGTGTGTGTGGAGGGAACAGAACAGCAGGGACATTATTCTTCCTGTCTGATGGGAAACAACATGAGGTGCACAATCCTCCTATCTGAAATGGAAAGAGAGTGAGCAAGACAACAACCATTTTTTTTTTTTTTTCACAGATTTATGCTCAATATGATCTGCTGCGTAAACAAGTGTCCAGTGCCTTGCGAACTATGTGCAAGGTGGAAGTGAAAGTCAGTCTACTATTTACATATGTGAGAGATGGAAGTGAAAGTCTTGTCTTCTGCTTAAATATGTGAGAAGTGGAAGTGAGGGTCTGTGTTTGTTTCGGCATGTGAAAGGTGGAAGTGAGAGTCAGTTTACTGTTTCAGTATGTGAAAGTTGCAAGTGAGAGTCTGTCTACTGTTTAAGTATGTGAGAGATGGAAGTGAGATGTCTACTGTTTCAGTGTGTGAGAGATGGAAGTGAGATGTCTACTGTTTCAGTATGTGAGAGATGGAAGTGAGATGTCTACTGTTTCAGTATGTGAGAGATGGAAGTGAGATGTCTACTGTTTTCAGTATGAGAGATGGAAGTGAGATGTCTACTGTTTCAGTATGTGAGCGGTGGAAGTAAGAATCTGTAATCAGTTAAACACATGACTAAAGGCATGTAATCAGCAATACACACACATGACAGGAGACACATCATCAAAAAAACATCACAAATTGAAACGAATGAGAGAAGCTGTGATCCTGTATTGTCTATCCATCGACAACGCCTGATCAAACAGAAGACTCCACGTCGGCAGTCCAAGAAGTGATGGCGCCACTGCTGCTGTCCTCAACAACATCGCCCCCACTACCACCACCACTCCTTTCTTTCTTCCCAGTCTCTTTTGGAAGTGGTGAATGTTTGGTAGGTTTGGCATAAACATCAGCTCCTTTTTCTTTCTCCTTGGAATGCGGTGAACGTTTGATGGGTTTGGCATAAACATCATCACGCTTTACCCCATTCTCTCCACTGTTCCTCTCATTGTGCACGTTTCCAGAGCTGATGTCTTTGTGTTGCTGTTTTTGGCTGGTCTGGCTGACCCCAAGGCTTTTGGTGAGGTCAAGGTCAGCATGATGATGGCCAGAGTCCTTGTTGACTGCTGGCCTCTTTGAAGCTGTGGCCATCCCTGCTGACTGAATTGCCGGCGACAGCAGCGGTGCCGGGGACAGGTCATCAGAGGTCAAGGCCTCCCTCTGGTGGGCGATGGACTCCAGCGTTTGATCCAGAACACGACTCACAAACTTTTCCTGTTTGCTTGACAGACCTCGCTGACCTGTTGTCCCCATTAAAGACTTGGCCCCATCCTCCATTGCTGGCAGTGATGGGAGATGGGGTTGCTGGCATTGTTTCAGACAAGCGTTCCGGGCCTGCCACGTGCTTCTGGGCATTCAAAGGATGCCTCCCTGCAGGGGCATGGGAAGGGTGGTTCTTCACTGGCTCCTCTCCCCTCCCCTGACCAGCCTCTCCACCAGAAGGTCGCTCCTGCAACCTGAGGTCCAAATCTCTGATGGTTTCGTACTGATCTCTGTTCTGGCCTTCAACGTCCACGTCCTGACCTATGCCCTCTAGGTTGTGGAAATCGCTGACGGGAATGTCAACAAGTGCTGGGTCTCTGTGTGATGGTGTTGATGGCGCTGGCGGTTGTACCAGTAGTGTAGTCCTAGAAAGGCGCTGAACCCTCCTCCCCCCTCCTCCAGCTGCCCGCCCTTCTTGGCCCGCTGATACCGTCTGCACACAATGACTCTGCTTTACAGTGATTTAAGACAACAGCACACTTTATGGAGTGTCAACATAGCACCGATACAGACTGACAATGTGAACACATCACCCTCCCAGCATGTTGACCTAAGAATGACACAGCTTTAATGTGTGTCAGCAGGCGACACAACGTTACACAGTGCTGTTACATAGCATGACTTGATAGTGGGACCTTTGTCAACGACCTTGCTGCACCTCTGGCTCCTAACAACCACCTAACACCTGTGACCCGTCATTTCTCCGACACTGATACAGAGAATGACTGCTCTCTGCACCAGCTAGTACCTTACCTACCTGTACAATCTGTAACATTTTTTTATTTGTACGACATAACTTGAAAACATATTGCCGGCAATAGTCTCCTAAAAATCCAGTTGTTCACCATCTTGTAATTTCCCTGGCTTCCAGCTGACAAATGCCACAGCCATTCTTGTTTTTTCTACAGCATGTAATTTCACTAGGCTAACAACAGTTTCTTTATTGCATGTAACATGACATTTGACCTTTCTGAAGGGTAGTCTGAACAGACACTGAATTATTCTTCTGTTCTTTTACAACACTGTCACAGTTCTGAGCTTTTTTCATTTGTGAACTGACATCAGTTTATTACTGTGGCCACTTGCATGTTTGTAATCGAATGCCATAATTTAAATGAAAAAGGTCTGATCTTGGCACTGTGTACACTTGTCAACACACAACAAATAATCCAGATTTACAGTAAGTTCACATGAAACAAAATGTGTTAAAGCACTGCATAAATGTCGTATCTTTACTCTCAGCAACACCAAACAATATGACAACACTCATCACCACAGCACTGACCATCACCATAATAAAAATTCCTACCACACAGTACTCACCATCACCATGACAACACTCATCACCACAGCACTCACAATCACCATGACAACATTCATCACCACAGCACTCACAATCACCATGACAACACTCATCACATGACAACACTCACGATCACCATGACAACACTCACCACCATAGCACTCACAATCACCATAACACTCATCACCACAGCACTCACAATCTCCATGACAACACTCATCACCACAGCACTCATTATCACCATGACAACAAGCATCATCACAGCACTCACCACCACCATGGCAACCCTCACCTCCAGATGATGAAGCCAAGCAGTATGGCGACTGCAATCAAGACGATGACCAAGATACACAGACCCACGACAACACCTGTGTCTTCTGCAACCAAACCACAGAAACCTATTATGACACCTGTGTCTTCTGCAATCAGAACACAGAAACCCACAATGACACCTGTGTCTCCTGCAATCAGAACACAGAAACCTACAATGAAATCTGTGTCTTCTGCAATCAGAACACAAGACTCATGATGACACCTGCGTCTTCTGCAACCAGAGGACAAAAACCCACAATGATACCTGTGTCTTCTGCAATCAGAAAAAAAAACCCACAATGACACCTGTGTCTTCTGCAATCAAAATACAAAAACCCACGATGACATCTGTGTCCTCTGCAACCAGAACACAGAAACCCATGATGATACCTGTGTCTTCTGCAAACCAGAACACAGAAACCCACAATGATACCGTGTCTTCTGCATCCAAACACAGAACCCATGATGACACCTGTGTCTTCTGCAACCACAACACAGAAACCCACAATGACACCCATGTCTTCTGCAGGCAGAACACAGAAACCAATTGACACCTGTGTCTTCTGCAACCAGAACAGAGAAACCCAGAGGAGAAGGCAGAGAGACAAGAGATTTGAGAGGTGAAGACTGATGGGGAGGGGGAAGGGGGAGGAGAGTTTCCATACTTGACACACAGAAGGAGACCTCAAGAAGGGTTGGGAGGAAGGGGGGGGGGGGGGGGGGATGGTGGACGTGAGGTGACAGGGGGAAACTCTGGCAAAAGCTGGGTTCAAAGCTAGTCAACTGATATACACTGCTCTGACCTTCACCTCAAGGCCAAGGTCAAACAAGAAACAACTTTACCAGTATTTCACGCCCATTCATTCATCAAACTTGAAATGGCAGGAGTGCCAAGGCCTGATGGGTGTAAAGGGCAGTGAACTGTATGAGGTTAAACGGTCCAGGGTACGGCATTATAGAACACAGGGCTTCTTCCCGCCCCTTTGACCTTCCCTGACCTGAACCTGGTATCCGCTTCCTGTGGGATGGACAGAGAGGGTTTCTAAAGTAGAAATCTGACCCCATATGTGGTTCAGAACTCATGACTGTCGGCTCTGCAGGCAAGCGTTCTATCCATCTGACCCCAGGCCTCTCTTCTTTCGTACACACACACACAAATCTTCTTCATGTACCCCCAACATATGACAGAACGAACATACCATTGTTGTCTGAGGAATCTTTCTTGGTCACTTGGAGAGGCACTGCAGTGGAGGTGGAGAGTCGATTCCTTGCTGTAGACCAGGGTGTGTGCCAGACGTTGCCCTCGACAACTGCCCTCCTCCTCCAATGGCGCTGCCTGACGTGGACCCTGTGGTGGTGTGGGGGTATGGCTGGAAGATGATGTTGTTGGTCGTTGAAGTGGTTGTGGGGTGTTGGGGATGGGGGTGAAAGTAGTGATGGGGGTGGGGGGGGGGGGGTGGTAGTAGTGGGGGTGGTGGTGGTGGTGGTGGTGGTGGGTGGGGGAGGTACTGAGACACTGGAACAGGTGATGGTGAGATTGTTGCCCCAATCTGAAAACAGACCCGTAGCAGTGGGTTATGGAGACCAACATTAAAAAAAACCTACACACACACACACACACACACACACACACACACACACACACAAAACACCCATTGCTGATGTGTCCAGGTACCCATTTGGAATTCTAGAAATTGTTTCAAGCACTGGAAATCTTTGTGAACAAGTCTGTGTAAACAGAACATCATTTACACTGTCAGCAAATCAAATCATGTTGCTTATACAGAGCAGTCGGCCATGATGGGTAACATCGGGGTTGTCGCCTCATCAAAGTCAATTCTCTACACAGTTGCTAAGGAGATAAAAAAAAAAAAGATTTATTTTTTCATACATGCTCAAATGCTTGAAAAATCTTTCTTCTGTAAAAATCTGAGATCTGATAATAAAAATAGTAATCTCTTTCAGGAATTCAAGTATCACATCCCTCACATGGAACATCTCTCTGCAAGATTTCCATGGAGTCTGCCGCATAGTGTTTATTTCTGATGCCATGTGAATCCCAACAGCATAAAATAGCATGATGGTTTGTGAATAGCACATAGCATGGAATGCACTACACAGCTTCTTCACCTTTGAAAAGACACAAGTCAGAGCGAAAGGAGTGTCTTGTTAGTAATCAGCACAAAAGTGGTTCTTCTTTACGACCACTAGTGGCACACGGTAAAAACTGTTCGAGGTTTGAAAGGATCTGAAAGAGTTTGTTATCCATCTGCTGTGTTCTCTTGACAGAGGTCTTTGTGACATGAGTCTGAATTTTAGATTTCACATTGGAGTGAGGAATACATTATCTGCAGTCTGTGTGAACAATAGTATTATTGTTACACAGCATCTCTCTATAAACAGTTGATCATTTTGTTATAAAGTCAATGTGTTTGTGGAAACAGAGCATCCTGTATCACAAAGAGAGCATGTGTACAAAAAATGGCGTGTCATTTATTTCATGGTCAGCATGTACAGGTCAACAATGGATCTTTTTTATATATCATCATGTCTCTGTAAACAGTGCATTACTGTTATATGGTTACATGCCTCTGTAATAAACAGCATGTCACTGTTTTGTTAGTTACAGGTTTCTATAAACAGTGCATCATTATTCTATAGTCAGCATTCATCTGTAAACATTGCACTATGATTCTATTGCAAGTATACAACTGTTAACAATGCATTACTATCCTATAGTCATCATCATCTGTTAACAGCACAACATTACTCTATAGTCATCATACATTCGCAAACAGTGCATCATTATTCTATAGTCAGCATACACCTGTACATTAATAATCTATAAGCAGCATAAATCCATCAACAGCACATCATTTTTCTAAAGTAATAATACATCTGTAAACAAATCCCATCAATCTACAGTCAACATACATTTGTAAATAGTGCATGACTGTTCTATGGTCAGCATTCATCTGTAAAACAGCACATCAGTTACAGTCAGCATACATCTGATAAGAGTGCACCACTGTTCTATAGTCAGCATGCATTTGTTAACAGTGAATCAATATTCTGTGGTCAGCATACATCTGTAAAAAGAGCATCATTATTCTCTGATCTACAAACATCTGGAAACAGTGTTTTATTATTCCATGGTCAATATACATCTGTTAACAGTGCATCATTATTCTAGTCAGCATACATCTAATAGCAGTGAGTCACTATTCTGTAGTCATTATACATCTATGAATAGTGCATCATTATCCTATGGTCAACATACATCTGTAAACAGTACATCATTATTCGATAGTCAGCATATATGTTAACAGCATGTTATTATTCTATAGTCAGCATACATCTGTTAATAGCATGTCATTACTCTATAGTCAGTATACATCTATAATCAATGCGTCATTTGAGTGTGTCAATATTATACAATCAGCATACATCTATGAAAAGTGGATATTATTCTATAGTCAGAACACATCTATAAACAGTAAATCATCATTCTCTACACTATATACATCTATAAACAATGCATCATTTTTCTGTAGACTACATTCATCTATAAACAGTGCATCATTTTTCTATGGTCAACATAATCTGTGAACAGTGCATCATTATTATGTAGTCACCATATGTCTTTTAACAGCACATCATTATTCCATAGTCAGTTTACATCTGTACATAGTGCATAATTATTCTACAGTCAGTATACATCTTTTATTAGCGCATCATTATTCTATGGCCAATATACATCTGTAAACAGCGCATCATTATTCTATAGTCAGAATATGTTAGTAAATCATTATTCTACAAGTCAGTATACATCTGTAAATGGTGCATCATTATTCTTCAGTCAGCGTACATCTGTAAACGGTACACATCATTACATCTATAAACAGTGCATCATTATTCTATAATCAGCATATACCTGTAAGCAAAGCATTATTCTACAGTCAACATATGTCTGTAAACTGCACATAATTATTCTGTAGTTAGCAAACATATGCTGATTAAGTTACAAAAAAAATACACAATACGTCCAGATATGCTGATTATGTAACAAAAAATGCACTGTTGACACATATGTGCCAATCCTGTAACAGGTGATGCACTATTTATACACTGAAAGATATGGTATGTCACAAACAATGTGCTATTCACACAGATATGGTCCATAACAAACAATGCTCTGTTTACATGGATATGCAATGTACCAAATGATAAGCTATTGCCACAGATATGCCGACGGTGCTGCTGTTTTCCGGTGTGCCTCTCTCTAGATGCCCTGATCGTCCCTTCCTTCCAATGTACAGAGTTGACATGAGATTCTCTGTCATTCACTGTGAAGAGTTTACATCCGAGTCTCCCCCGGCCCTCCATTCACAAAACAGATTTCAAATCTGATTCTTCCCTCCACCCACTGCACAGAGTTTACATCTGATTATCCCCTCTATCCTCTGTTCAGTTTTCCCTTCCAAGTACAGTGCAGTGTTAGTTCATCTTGGATTCTCTCCCTTCATCTACTGTGCTGAGTTTGCATCAGATGCCCCCCCCCCCCCCCCCCCCCCTCCCCCCCCCAAATCACCCCCACGGCACCGAGTTCACATCTGCTCCCCCCTTCCAACCACTGTACAGAGTTTACATCTCAACAGCGTATTTCATCTTCAAAATATGGCATTGCAAAGACACCAAAGATATGATGACATGGACATACTAATTGACCTAAAAAGATCACAAATGATTAAACAATCACTTTCATGCACACAAATTTTCTAAGGTACTGCCTCAGCATAAGATCATTTTTTTCCATTCTTGGAAGCCAAGAAATATTTCCAAAAACAAAATCAAAGGTTAAACAGACTGACCTTGAACCCTGACCCAGGCCAGCTGACCTGGCAGGTTGTAGTCTTGATAGCTGACCGAGGCATCTTCAAACGGCGCACCACCATATGGGACCAACATGGCTTCCTGCAGATACCGAACGTTGCCCCCACCCGACTGTTGCATCGACCACTGCAGCGTGTCATTGGCCATGATCGTCAACACATCCAGCCCATGGGGGGGGCTGTGTCCCACGTCCGCCTTCACCTCCAGACCTTGTATCCATAGGTCCTGGCCTGTTGTTGTTTATACATGTTACAGCTTGTCACTGGCATTGTTTCTACATATTACAGCTTGTCACCAACATTGTGTATACATGTTACAGCCTGACACCAACATTGTTTTTATACATTTTACAGCCTGTCATCACCAACATTGTTTATACAGGCTACAACCTGTCGTTACTATTACTTATACATGTTACAGCTTGTCACCAGCATTGTTTATATATATTACGGCCTGTCACCACCACTACCTTATATGTTACAGCTTTACACTACCAAAAACTTACAAATGTTACATCCTCTCACCACCATTACTTACTTACTTACACATGTCATAGCCTACCAGCACCATTATTTATACATATATATGACAGCCTATCACCACCATTATTCATACAAGTTACAGCCTGTCACCACCATTATTCATGCAAGTTACAGCCTGTCACCACCATTATTCTTACAAGTTACAGCCTGTCACCACCATTATTATAAAAGTTACAGCCTGTCACCACCATTATTCATACAAGTTACAGCCTGTCACCACCATTATTCATACAAGTTACAGCCTGTCACCACCAATATTCATACAAGTTACAGCCTGTCACCACCAATATTCATGCAAGTTACAGCCTGTCACCACCAATATTCATACAAGTTACAGCCTGTCACCACCATTATTGATGCAAGTTACAGCCTGTCACCACCAATATTTATACAAGTTACAGCCTGTCACCACCATTATTCATGCAAGTTACAGCCTGTCACCACCATTATTCATGCAAGTTACAGCCTGTCACCACCATTATTCATACAAGTTACAGCCTGTCACCACCATTATTCATACAAGTTACAGCCTGTCACCACCATTATTCATACAAGTTACAGCCTGTCGCCACCATTATTTATACAAGTCACAGCCTGTCACTGCCATTACTTATACAAGTCACAGCCGGTCACCACCATTATTTATACAAGTTACAGCCTGTCACCACCATTATTCATACAAGTTACAGCCTGTCACACCATTATTCATAAAAGTTACAGCCTGTCACCGCCATTATTCATACAAGTTACAGCCTGTCACCACCAATATTATATAAAAGTTGACAGCCTGTCACCACCATTATTTATACACACATATGACAGCCTGCCACCACCATTATTTATACACACATATGACAGCCTGTCACCACCATATTTATACACACATATGACAGCCTGTCACCACCATTATTTATACACACATATGACAGCCTGTCACCACCATTATTTATGCACACATATGACAGCCTGTCACCACCATTATTTATACACATACATGACAGCCTGTCACCACCATTATTTATACACACATATGACAGCCTGTCACCACCATTATTTATACACACATATGACAGCCTGTCACCACCATTATTTATGCGCACATATGACAGCTGTCACCACCATTATTATATACACACATATGACAGCCTGTCACCACATTATTTGTGCTTGTTACAGCCTGTCACCATAATCATTTAACACGTGACAGCCTGTCACCAACATTATATTCATATGTGTTACAAGTTGTAACAAGCATTGTTGACACATGTTCTGGTCGGCCACAATACATCGTTTACACATGTGATGGTAAGTCATCATTTTATGCATGTTGCATTCGGTCACCTTGCATAGGTTACACATGTTCTGGCTATGTATGTTCTGGTCAGTCATCATGCTTTGTTGTACATCTTCTGACCTATCGTCTTACACTGTTAATGTGCATTCTGGCCTATCACCGAGCATTGTTAATACATTTTTATCCTGTCATACCCAATATGCATTTTTGGCTTTCATCATGGAATATGTATGTTCTAACTAGTACATGTCCTGCTCAATCAAAACTCAATATTTCAGCATTTCTGGCCTGTTTCCATGCAGAACAGATGGGCTGAAGTGGGCGTCTCCACAAATCATTTATACATGTTCTGCCTGACTCCAAGCATTGTTTATAATATTCTAACCTTTCACTATGCATCGTAAACACATGTTCTGGCTAGTCATTGTGGGTGTTCATACATCGGCCTCTCTTCACACATTGTTTGAATCATTGTTATTGGTGTTACTGCGTGGATTGTCCCTTCATTATGACTTGGCATATTCCTGGACTGTTACCATGGATTGTTTACACAGGTTCTGAAATGCCTGTCATTTACACATGTTCTGCCCTGTATATTCTGCTTATATGTCTTCCAACGTATTACCATGCATTGTCTTTAAATGTCTCTTCAGGTATTATTCCTCGTTCGCATGTAACCCGGTCTGGCCTGTCAGCATATACTGTGCATGTCAATGTAGTACCCCATACAGTGGCTACATGGACAGTTTTCTTCCTCACCTGATGATACACATTTCTAAAGGCATTGGGTATATGCTGCATGTGCGCGGTAATTTGAGCAAGTGGGATGAAGCCCCCTGCAGCCCTTTCTTTTATTTTTTTTTTTCTTTTTCATGTACGCAGGCTGATACTCCTGCAGACGCTCCCTGCATAGACAGGCAAGAATTAGTCCCATCTACCCAACAAAGGGAGTGGAGTTTTGTGTATATGACCGTTTTTTTTTATCCCGCCATTAAGGCAGCCTACTCCAACTTCAGAGAAGGTGCATGCTATGTGTAACGTGTCATCCATACCAACAGCCAAACTGGCCTTTTCTTCCGAAAGTTGGTGATGTGATATACCTTGTGTGCAAGATGTTATGCGTACATTCACACACAGAGCCTCGGTTTATGATCTCATTTGAAGGACTGTGTGGGAAATGGTGTCAGAACTAATGTTAACTTCAAGGGGAAAATCCCCCTGTACCGAAACAGCCCAGCGGAGATTCGAACCCGCAATCCCAAGATTACGAGTCCAGCGCTCTACCACTAGGCTATTCCAACCCCCTACAGCCCTTTCAAGTGTAGTGGTCTACCTGCAACACTGTTCTGCTGACCAGTGAAGAGTACAGATAGCCCAAATCTTTATTTCAGAGGTAAATCGAGAGGTAACCATGGTAAAGTTGTCAAGGATAAATGGTGGCAAGTGGGTGTCTGGGAGTAATGGATGTAATGGTGGGAAAGGGATTATGGGTAATGATGAAAACATGATTATGGGTAATAGTGGTAAAGCGGTTACGGACAAATGATGTCATGGAGTTATGGGTAAATGCTGTGAAGTGATTATGGACAATGGTGAAAAAATGGTCATGGATACTGGTGGTAAAGTGGTCATGGCTAATTGTGGTAAACTAGTGATGGGTAAGAGTGGTAAAGTGGTCATGGATACTGATGGTAAAGTAGTTATGGATAATCATGGTAAAGTGGTCATGGCTATGGTTGGTAAAGTAGTTGTGGAAAAATGTGATAAAGTGGTTTTGGACAGCACTAGTAAAGTAGTTATGGATAGTGCTGGTATAAAGTGGTTTTAGAGTACCATAGTAAAGTGATTATGGGTAACACTAGTGAAGTGGCTATCAATGATGATGGTAAAAAATTATGGATAATGGTGGTTAAGTCCTTACGGATAATAGTGGTTAAGTTATGGGTAATTGTAATAAAATAGTTCTTGGTAAATGTGATAATGTGGTTATGGATAATTGTAATAAAGTGGTTATGGGTAATGTTGGTAAAGTGGATACAGACCATGTATGTAAAGTGTTTAAGGATCATGCTGGTAAAGTGGCTATGTGTAATGGTGGTAAAGTGGCTATGGATAATGCAGGTAATGTGGCTATGTTTTATGGTGGTAAAGTAGTTATGGATACAGGTGGTAAGTGTGGCCATGGGTAATAAAGGTAAAGTGGCCATGGGTAATAAAGGTGAAGTGGCTAAGGATAATGGTGGTAAAGTATTTGTGGGTAATGGTGGTACAATGGCCTTGGAAAATGGAGATCAAGTAGTTAAAGGTCATGGTGGTAAGGTGGTTATGGGTAATGGTAGTAAGGTCATTACGGTAATGATGTGAAGGGATTACCTGTGATATTACAGGTGCAGTGCTGACTGAGGGCAGGAGTATTGGGAAACTCTGGCGTGGCCAGGTAAGCTCTGAGAAACAAAGTCACAAACACAGGAGTCCAGGTTCGTGTCTCATTGCTACACATATCCATTACATCGTTTCCTGAAACACACACATACAAACACACACACACATACATGCATGCATGTAGGCAGGTGCACACACACACACACACACACACACACACACACACACACACACACATACACACACACACATACACACGCACACACACACAACAAACACACAAGCACACACGCACACACACACAACAAAACACACACACACACACACACACACACACACACACACACACACACACACACACACACACACAGAGTTATGAAACAGTTCAACATTACTGATGATGTACCTTGCTAACAACTTGCTATGATCTGATATGAAAGTAAATTGTCAGCCAATGAAATATGAACCATTCAAACAGGTGCTGTCTTATGTCCAAATAAGGACAAAAGTTAACTGCCACATTGAATTTGCATTCAGATTATGTTAAAAAAAAAATTGTAAACGATCGTTGCACTTTGCTTTAATGACTTCATTCAGATCAAAATGTCATCTACAGTAAATGCCATTTCAAGGATAAGGTACATGCATATTCAACCGTGCAGTTATTCTGAGAACAAATCACACTTTTGATAACATTGAAACACACACATTCGCCTGGTGTTTTCTTTACCATTTGCCGATGCAGCAAATGGTACTTGTAATCTGAATGTTATCAGCTTTACCATTTGCCGATGCAGCAAATGGTACTTGTAATCTGAATGTATCAGATTACAAATACCAAGAAAGTTGATCCAAAATATGTTAGAACCATATTTTACATGCACATAAATATTCTATACCACCAGACCTTGTGTGCAAACAAGTCAACACTGCTTTTACCCCTGAGTGTCTCAGCCAGTCACACTGAACTTTTTTGTTGCTTGCTTTGTGTTGAATGTAATGAAAAAACACACCAAATGTCACACAATTACAACGAAAGATAGTGGGTGCTCTATGCTAGTCATTGCTATTTCATTACGTTTGATTCTTTCTTAAAAACTATGAGTAACATTCCACTTCAAAGAATGTCATATATAAACAGAGTGTAGAGCTGACAGTCAATAAAACAAACTTTGTGTGTGTTTGTGTAAAGGTGGTTGATGGATGGTAAGGAGGGAAGAGGGGAGTAGGAGATGAGGGAGAGAGGGAGTTGACACATAAACATCCACACCAACACCAGCTCGTTAGTTTCCTCTCTCTTTTTAGTTTAAATCATGGTTGGATCAAACCAACCATAACCAAACCACCGACCTCAGGACAGTGTGTGCTACATGCTATGGCTCCACATGTCACCTGTTAGGCCTACACCCCGGCCCAACAATGGCAGTTGCTTTTTGATCCTTTACATTCACAACACCTGAACCAGCGTCACAGCCTTCACCCCACTCTGCTCAGTGAAGAAAATGATCTCAGAGCTAGAATGCTGGGAGTATATAGGCCTTCCACCCCCTTTGAACAAGATCTTTCGAGAAAGTCTTTTGTAGCCTGAGTCACAATAGAACGACTACAAGCGTCTTAAGTGCCTAAGAACTGGCCTTTGTGGGCTGCTCTTCAACGAACATTCTATCCCCCTAGGTCCGACAAGCCATGTAAGTGGCTGGATCTGTTGCAGTGCAGAGGAACAGACCCTTCAGACTCTGTACCTAGGGCAAAGTCCAGCATCCCACCTAAAAGATGTTTACCTATTCCAAAATCTCAAGTCCACCTCAGCAAACACAACACCCACCATGGGTCCATGGTCTCCCAGGGCTGTCCCCCCCGGCCTATACTCAGTCTCCCAGACCAGCCGTTGGCAAATTGTCTGGTGAATGACCAGCCTCTTAACTGGCATTTCAGCCTACCAGCTAGGTTGCCCCTCACTGCGATTCTATTCCGCATTTAGGGGGTTAACCACTACAACTCTGTCTCAAAGGCTTGGCAAATCGTACCCTTTACATTTGTGTGTGTGTGTGTGTGTGTGTGTGTGTGTGTGTGTGTGTGTGTGTGTGTGTGTGTGTGTGAGTGAGTGCGTGCGTGCGTGCGTGCATGCGTGCGTGTGTGTGTGTGTGTGTGTGCACTGTGTGTGTGTGCATTGTGTGCGTGCATTCAAGTTCAACATAGAGCAGCATGGCATGCAATGACACATGCATATATATGTGTACATACGCATGTGAATGTGTGTGTGTGTGTGTGTAAGTGATGCCATGTTTTCAATTGTGATGTTTGTATTGAATGTAGTGACACACATTAGACCATGCATTTCACATGACATTGGGGGAAAAAAATGATACTGCGAGCTTTACATTTGTTATTGCTACTTTAGGACATTTGATGCATGCATGAAAAGTTGTAGATAAAAGTCCAATTCAAACAATGCCATATATATATATATATATATATATATATATATATATATATCTTGTCATCTGGCCTCATTCTTGTCACAGGGTCCCCTGGGGAAGACCGAAGTGTTGGGAAGAATATTTATATATATATATAGAGAGAGAGAGAGAGATAGATAGATGGTGTTTGGGATAAACAGTTTGTGTGTGCATGTGTGTATGTGTGCCTTTGCTTGTATGTACTCATGTATTTCTGTGTGTGTGTGTGTGTGTGTGTGTGTGTGTGTGTGTGTGTGTGTGTATGTGTGTGTGTGTGTGTGTGTGTGTGTGTATGTGTGTGTGTGTGTTTGTGTTTTTGTGTTGTATGTATGTGTGCGCACACGTGCGTGTGCACGTGTGTGTGTGTGAGTGTGTGTGTGTGTGTGTGTGTGTGTGTGTGTGTGTGTGTGTGTGTGTGTGTGTGTGTGTGACCAGGAAGGGGGAAGGAGGGTAAAGAGTGTGAGGGGCATACAGTGTGGGGTGGGTTACCAAGTGTTGAGGGGGGTATGGAGGGTGGGGGGAAGGGTAAACAGTGCCACACTAGCTGAAAGAAGGGGACACAGGAACTCACCTGAGATACACTCGTAGCGCACCTGTGCTGCCACTCTCTCACTGCCATTAATGCAGCCGTCCAACCAGCGCAGCATCTCGGTAGGTTCCAGACACACACCCCATCATCCCCCACTGGACCGTTACAGCTAACGTCCAAGCCTCCCTTGAAGGAAGACAGCGAGCGGCGGCAGTCACGGCCCACATCACACAGCTGCC
The DNA here is from genome assembly GCA_016801955.1 of Conus betulinus. Classification (NCBI taxonomy): domain Eukaryota; kingdom Metazoa; phylum Mollusca; class Gastropoda; order Neogastropoda; family Conidae; genus Conus; species Conus betulinus. Next base: position 184,817 of record JADBJO010000153.1, read on the forward strand.
ATCTGCTGGTTCTTTGCTGTACTGCTCCGACGTCACACGGATCCACTGGGAGGGGGGACAACTCAGGGGAACTTGCAGGCCATCCGGAAGACCACATGACGTCTCTCGTTTCTCGTCTAGATTCAGATCAACATGGGGTGTTACACAGGAAACATGGTCACACTTTCTCTCTCTCCTTCTCTCTCTCTCTCTCTCTCTCTCTTTCTCTCTCTGCTTTTCTCTCTCTCTCACCCTCCCTCAAGCTCTTCTTCCATGCATACATTATACCAGATATGTATCAATTTGCTGGGACCTGGTGAGTAGCATAACTCAGAACCACCTGAAAGCTTACACAGACATTCTTTATAATTCATTCTCAAATCTTCTCTTCTGTACAGGGATTACAAACAACTGGATTGTCTCCCTCCTCTCCCTTTTAGTCTTATATGCTGCTTCAGTAGTTCTTTTTTTTTTTCACAAAGTCATGACTAACTTGACACCATCTTAGCTTTTATAAAATTCCCAGAAATCAAGTTTCATGATAAAAGTGCCATTTTTATCCCCTGGCCATGGAGTAATATTATTCTGTTTCCACCTCTCAGCTACAAACTTCTAAGCATGCACACGAGAGAAGTTGACACATACCCTGCCCTGCACACCTGACTTGTGATGTTCTGGCTGATATCACCAGCTAAAGGCCTTTATGGCTCTGTCTTTCAGCTCTGGCCACTGCCTGTGTGTGTGTGTGTGTGCATGCATGCATGTGTGCGTGCGTGCGTGCGTGTGTGTGTGCGTGCGTGCATGCGCATGTGCAATAAATTTCAAACACGTTTCCAGAATACCCACGCTGACAGACAGCCACTGCAGCCACACAGACCAGCAAGTGCCAGACAGCTGTCATGGTTGTCTTCTCTTGTCCTACCTGCACAGCACCAACATCATGTGTCATGGCTTATCAGCCATCAGTAATTCAAAATGAGTGAGTGTCAGCAGAGGAAAGCAAGGGTCAGGCAGGAGGGAACAGCTGGAAACAGGATCAGAAATATGTAATGTAGCTTGACCACTCAGAGACTTGAAACTGATTAATGATCAATAACCAGTGAAGAGAATATGGGAAAGGAGTAACACTGGTAAATTCAGAACATCTGAAAATTAGTCTGCTGCATTACTCTGTACTTTTTGTGACCGACACCATTTTTCAGACAGCAAACATGAAGAAAATTATGGTAATCTAGCCATGACAGAACAACAGTGGGGTTTTGGTCACACCCTCTGAAGACAAATGCCAAATGGAACTAATGTGGCAAGGTTCCAGGTAACACATATTGCAGACTAAGGAGATGTACTGCTGGAAGATTGTGTTCAATCATGTGTGACACAAAGGCTATGAAACAAACTTAGGTGGATGAATGAGGCAGTTGTTCAGCTGGATGGATGTTGGAACAAATTCAGAGGAACGAACCTTCTTGTTTGCAGTGAAAATCATTTCTGTTTCTCATCATTATTAAAATGGAGTTTATTGTGTATCATCCAAGCTTTCATATAAGAAATTCATGCTTGTGTACTTTAAATGATAAGTGGTAGCTGGAACAACTCACCAGGCTTATAAAGTTGATTTTGATTTCAGTGAAACTATGGTGGGAGAGAGTATGTGGACAGACAATGTCAGAGATAGGTGGAGTATAAAGGACGAAGAGCATGAGACCTGGAACATGAGCTCTGTGTGCTGGCGAGCAGTGTTGTGTCTGGTCACATAATCCTATCAGTGTTCAGACAATGAACATGGGCTGTGTAGTATACCCTGTCCAACAACATGTGTGACATAAGAACTCAATGTGTGTTCACACACAGTGTCGAGTATGGTCACATAATCATCATCAGTGTCAAGACACTGACTTTGGGCTGGAACAGTCACTTGCACAGTTTACACGTCAGTTTTCAATATTCACATCAATCCATCACTTCATCAGTTAGCATGTTGCATTGGTTGTTCAGTTCGAATTACATCTTTGAGTTGTCCAGTCCAGTTTACTTTTTTTTTTTCCAACTGTACAGTACACATCTTTCAATTGCTCAGTTTACATCTATCAATTGTTATTTTATATTTATCAGTAGTTCAGTGTAGTTTATATCTTCAGTTGTTCATTTTACGTCTACTAGTTGTTCAGTTCAGTTTACATCTTTCAGTTGTTCAGTTTACATCTTTCAGTTGTTCAGTTTACATCTTTCAGTTGTTCAATCCAAACTGATATTTTTTTCAATTGTTCAGTTTTTCACCTATCAGAGTTCAGTTCTGTTTATGTCTTTCAGTTTTTCAGTTTACATCTACCAGTTGTAAATTTTACATCTGTCAATTCTTCACTTTAACTTTACATCTTCCAGTTGTTCAGTTTATATCTTTCAGTTGTTCAGTGTACATTTTTCAGTAGTTTACATTTACAGGTTGTTCTGTTCAGTCTCGGTCTTCCATCCCCCAGTGCCCATCCTTCACCTACTGGGACTGGGACTCCATTGCTCAGCATCCATCAGGACTGAAGTCTGAGTATCAAGCACAGCACCATTTGGCACTGCATGAACCTGCTCTAATGATGCAGCTCTGTCCCATGTGAACAGTAAGCACTGAATGGCTTCTCTAAAACCTGTGTTGACACCTGTTCTTCATAAAGCAATGCAGATGACAGTGCTGAAATGACACATCCTTAGTATTATACGTAGCTTTCTATATAATGGCAACGGTCGTAGTACATTCATACGGATGGATATGCTGATTGATAGAATCACATCCCAAATTTTCAAAGAGTTTTTTTTTTTTTATATATAACCTTTTTATGTTTTGATTCTGAAACATTAAAGTCAAGGAAAAATGCTCATTTTTTCCCCTCATTAATGTTTTGAATCTTTCAATGCAACACACACATATACAAACTGCATAACACCTAAGCATTTATGAGAAATGTTTGTGGCCCATGTTTGGTCTCTATAGCTGTAGTGGGCTGAAATACGCCTACCAGTTTGTCTTCAAACTGAGAAGAATGGTGACAGTCTCTTACTTCAAAACAATGAAAGAAAAATTAATTAAACACTGGCAATGTTTTTTTTTCCTTTACTTTGTCTTGAGGTTTTGTTTCATGTGTGTGTGTGTGTGTGTGTGTGTGTGTGAGAGAGAGAGAGAGAGAGAGAGAGAGAGAGAGAGAGAGAGAGAGAGAGAGAGTTGTGTGTGTGTGTGTGTGTGTGTGTGTGTGTGTGTGTGTGTGTGTGTGTGTGCATGTGTGTGTGTGTGTGTGTGTGCGTGTGTGTGTGCGCGTGTGTGTGTGTGTGTGTGTGCAGGTGTGTGTGTGTGTGTGTGTGTGTGTGTGTGTGTGTGTGAGAGAGAGAGAGAGAGAGAGAGAGAGAGAGAGAGAGAGAGAGAGTAAACTATTCTGCTCTCAGTCCATTTTCATGAGATCAAGTAGTCCAGTGGTCTGAGGGGGCACGAACTAGTGTGCCTCACATAGTCATCACCCAGTAAATTCTGGTTAGAGATTCCATGTTGACATGATTATGATTTTGTCTCAACCTGTTTTTCAGAACGGAGACTACATATCGCCCGATAACTACATAATACTCGGTGTAAACGGCACTTACCCAGTCTTGCTAACCTTTCACAGCACCGAGAACAAACTGTAACGTTATAGTGAAAGGTCTTCGGCTCACATTTTTTTCTTTCCCACTTCAGTGGCTTCGGTCCCTTTTCTGCCGCGAAAAGCTTTTCTACCTTGTCGTCACAGACGCTGCCCAGCACGGAAATTGCCGAACAGCGGTCGGATTCTCCCGAACTGACGCCCGAGATAGCTCTCTTTCCGGTGACCCAAGGGAAACTTGTCCCCCTCCCACTCCAGCCAGAGCAATGTCACAGTGAGTTTGGTAGGTAAGAAATAAATCACAAAACGCCAGGGCTTTGGGGCAGTTCAACATTACGGCGCATCGTCATATAAAACATATGAAACATTAAAGTCTGTATCTTACGACAGACAAATCCAAAAGGTGTAGGGCATGGCATGAGTCGATCAGGTGTTGGGGAGGAGGAGGGGGGAATGGAAGAAAGGAAGATACTTTGAGCATGATAAGACTGACCAGAAAAATGCTTCATGTTTCTTTTGGTCAGGAATGAAACGTTTAGGACATATCGCACTGTATGCTCTGAATGTGTGGCTTGATTTACTCTGGTATATTGCTGCTCGTGAACAGTTCTTTCAAATAATTGAGACGTTCGTAGCGTGAGCGTTTAAAGTATTTTAGAACCAAATGTCTGACTCAAAATGCACAGACAAACAAAAAAAAAAATTACTGATCTATAAACTTTAAAGTCAGTACTAAGCATTAAATGTCCAAGTTATGAAAAAACAAACAAACAAAAATGAGGTGTTCGTTTTGTGTGGCAACAATGTCATAAATCCATGACGGGCAAATCCGGAGTTTCAAACATTTGTTCTAAACATTCTTCTCTGCACTAGCTTGAACAACCCGCATGTGTTGAAGCACACACTTACTTAGACTTAGATGCTCCCGCGTCTTGCGACGCATGAAAACACACAGCTGTTATTCAAAACACGAGTTGGGATTGCGAGTGGTCGTCTCTTGTGTGAAGAGATTAACTTTTCAAGGAGTACAATGTAGGGAGGGGGACACTTTAGGCATGCCAAACAACCTAGACTCGTCGGGAGGATGAGAAGGAGGGGGAAGGGCACTTACGGGGACAGCGGGACAGCGTGGGTTTGTCTGTTAGTGTCCCGGGAGGATGGAGAGGTGGAGGAAAGAGTCCATGCTGTCCGGGGAGCCGGTTTGGGCCGGTGAATTGTTTCAGCTGACACCGGTAGGCATGGTCAGAGAGGAGGAAAACATAAAATTCACACACGCAGGTGCTTATGAAAAACTGTACAGTGCGCATAGACAGAGATACACCTGAACTGTTGTCAGAGCTGTGAGACGCCTGGCTGGCAGTTTATGACGTCAACTAGTTGCATTCAGGCGTGATATTGACGGCCACCAAAGCTGACATGGCGACAGGGATAATCACCTCAGGACTGAAGTGGAGGAAAGAGCGCCTGGTTTTGTCTAACCTACTACCACCTGCCTGTCTAACCTGCCACCAAAACAACATGGAAGGCAGACAGTGAACATTCCCAGTTTTTGTCACAGGTACCCACGGATTTCAACTCATACAGGCTGCGTGACATTTAGGCTACCCTGGGCATCTCTCTCTCTCTCTCTCTCTCTCTCTCTCTCTCTCTCTCTCTCAGTGTTGTCTACCCTGCCACTTCAGTGGCATTGCATCGCTCTGCTTTTTATATATAATATATATATATATATATATATTATATATTTTTTTTTTTGTTGTGTGTGTGTGTGTGTGTGTGTAAATCCTCCCCTCGATCACATCCACAACCTGGCCCTCCTGCCACAGTCCTGGCACCGGTAACCCACAGAGCAGCAAGTGTCAAATCGTCATGAGGCAACCCACGGGAGGAGACATAGCACTGCTATTGAATCACTTCCGTAGCATTCAATGGTGCCAGTTCTGATCCAGCATACATTGCCATCGCATACTACGCCCCTACCGACGGAAAATGATTGCTTAGTTGCTGAGCCAGCACGAGTAAACTCTCCGTACGGAGGGCGCCTACTACATCCGTCCAACGACAGTTCCCATGACATCGCCAAAGTGGTAATCGGAAACTAAGGTCATTCTGCAGGGCAGGAAGGGCCACAGAATTTGATACTTTCTTTTTATGCTGCTGATCGGTGAGAAAGTGAACTTAGAGATGAAGATGATGCTACAGATCTCCATTCAGGTCTGAGACTACATATGCGGGGCTGTACTCCACGCTTTTTTCAAATCATAGGCCTATCAGCGTCAACCAGGGACGAGAGTCGAGTTACAATGCGCGCGCGCATGGGGTAGGAGATGATGATAATCTTTATTTCCAAGGGTAACAGATAAGCAAACGTTTGTAGAGAGGATAAAGCGAAAAGATCCTCTCGTCCCTCTCGTCTAAAGCAGGGAAGATGGGAGGTTGGGGGGGTGGGGGGGGGGGCGGCGGAGGCAAGCACACCTTGGAGAGAGAGAGAGAGGAGAGAGAGAGAGAGAGAGAGAGATGAGAGTTCACCCTATGAATTCCAGTGCAAATCTAGGCCGCATAGTATTACGACGGATGGGGGTTGAACTGCATGAAGTGTGAGCCTGATCTGCTGCGTTTTACGACACGCGGGCCGCCGACTGTCCACAGAGTGAAATCTCATTAGCGTCACTGAAAGCGGAAAGGCCAAGGACTCACTCAGGCTGTCCGGACAGCCAGGCTCGTCGGATGAAGGAGAAGATACGAGAGAGAGAGCGAAGAAAAAACGAACGAACGAACGAAAATGTTATTTGCTGAGGGAAAGGAATGAGCACAGAGAGAGAGAGAGAGAGAGAGAGGGGGGGGGGGGGGGGGGGGGGGGGGAGGCTGTTGGAAAGGAGAGGACGGAGAGGCCTATAGAATGCTTCGAGTGGTCACCACACCTCTCATTACAGGAGGGAGAGGGAAAGGGCGGAGGAGAGGGTAGGATAAAGCGAAGACCCTCTCACCCCTCTCGTCTAAAGCAGGGAAGATGGGAGGTTGCGGGGGTGAGGGTGGGGGGGGGTGGGGGAGCATCCCCTGCCTTCCACTCCCCTCAGGTAATGCCACTGGCCTCGTGACGGATGTCTTTAAAACCGGCATAGCGATGAAACGCCTGGAAATTCAAACCTTACATAGTACGAGAAGGATAAATAGGGGCCTACCACAGTCTGTCAGTCATAGTATTTTAGGGCAGAGTCGAAGAAGGAGGAGGGGGAGTCAGGAATCCATCCCTGACGAATTGGCAAAAATGGCACTTTACACACGGTCACGGTCACCTTTCCCTCTACCCCCTCCCCCCCCCCCCCCCCCCCCCCCCCCCCCCCCCCCCCCCCCCCCCCCCTCCCCGCGCTCCAGTCGAGAACGCCTCTTCCACACTCCGCTTTGGAAAACTGCTGTTCCCTCCTCCATGACCGATCCCTGAAACTGAGCTTACCTTGCATGCCCATCACGCTAATTCATGTGCAGTGTGTGTAAAATCAGATGTACAAATATGTCAAATATTACATCTGCATAGAGATAATACATTGATTGTTATCTCAAAATAAACTGTCCCTTCATATTTGTACGGAATAAGCTTTCAAGTGTTCCTTTTCTTTTAACCCAGGGAAACGGTGATGGTGAAAAAGGACGGGGGAAGTGAGGGGAACTTGTTTCAGTCCTTAATCACTGTTTCTTTCCACCTCACAGATCGCCCACACCAGCGCCCGCGATAAATGAAAAGAAGATTCCACCTGTACTGAGGCAATAGGTCTCTCTCCTGTCACCCTGTCCTACCCACCTCATCCACCCGACCATCCGCTCGGCGCGCAAGACGAGCAGGTCTGAGTAGCGGCACTGCGCATGCCCCGTTTCCCTCGTCGCGTGCAATCAAAGAGCACGCGATGACTTGTGTGCGACTGTGAATACGGGCAACACTACGTGCGTGTGTGTCTGTGGCGGAGTGTGTGTGTGCACGTTGAGAGCTTTTACTTGTCACCTGCATTCCGCGCAGTGCGTCAGTTCCGCCGTTATGGGGTCATGGTGTCCGCTTGACAAGTTTCCTCAGGTGTGGTGGTTCAACACAGTGACATCCCTCACCTGCTTTCGGATGCTAGGGTATCTGTGAGGTTAAAAAAAAAAAAAAAAAAAAAAAAAGTGTCGTCTGTGTCCCCCCCCCCCCCCCCCACAAGTGGTCGTCGTTTGACGCTCGTGGCGCGTGAGGTTTGTAGTAAAGCCGCGAGTGCGCGCGAACTACTCTTTCAGTGACTGACTTACGGAGTTTGGGCTGAAGGTGAGTGTCACAGTACAGTTGGCTCGCCGTGATTGTTTACAGGTAGACTACAATGGAGTTATAATCACGGGCCGTTATTTTTATTCATTTATTTTTTTTATGTGGTGTTGAGCGTCAGTCCCCCGGCCTGGTCAGTGCCAGCAGTGTCGGTCAGCTGTGTGTCCTATGGTCTGCATGGTGGAGACAGGCTTACTGGTGCTGATCACAACACCGCGCTCTGCCTCAGGCATGCCGTGACGGGCAGCGTCGTCGTCACCCATTCACTGTGGAATATCCTATCCAAGGCTGCTACAGTCCCACAGCCACAATGGCTGACGGTGAAGGTGCCTGTGTGTTTGTTTGGGTGCTGGGAGCCTATTTCGGACAGGGCAGTGGCCAGTGTGGACCCGGGACGTCGGCCAGACGGGATAACCGTTATACAGTAAATAACGGACATCGCTCGCCACCATGACGGGTAAGCGTCGTACGAACAGTCGTCATCATCATTCAGTTGTCGTCCAGAGTCAAAGTTCTGTATGAAGATTTTGTTGATAACTGTGAAAATGGACCTCAGATATGTCTTGGTTCCGTAGAAAGTGAGTATGAAAATATGTTCAAAGATGAAAGTGTTTCCATTACTATCATTAACATATCCACTTATACACTCCACCTCCATGTATACACACCACCTCCATGTATATACACATATACAACACAATGTATGTGTGTGTATATATATATATATATATATATGTATGTATATATATATATATATATATATAATTGAGAGAGAGAGAGACAGTCACAGAGACAGGGACAGACAGACATAATATTTACCATGTAACTTAGTTTAAGTTGTGTGTGTGTGTGTGTGTGTGTGTGTGTGTGTGTGTGTGTGTGTGTGTGTGTGCATGCGTGTGTTTGCATGGGTGCAAGCATATGTGTATGTCACTGTGTGTGTGTATGTGTGTGTGTGTGTGTTTGAGAGAGAGAGAGAGAGAGAGAGAGAGTATTGTAATGATGATAGTGAAATGTTGTTGCTATTATGTCTCAGTTATAGATCAAGGTCAGTTCTGTTTGGGTTGTTATACTAAGAACAGTTGTACAATATACTAAGATTTAACATGAAAATCAGAAACTGTCATGGTAAAACTGTTGTTTTACAATCACAGTATTTCTTTATTGGTGCCACGCTAGGACTGAAACTTGTTTCTCCATTAGTTTACAATTTCTAGTTCAGTGGTCGTACCTGGATAGAATTTGATGAATTAGCGGTTCCAAGCCAGTTTGTGCAGTTTGTTGATTTTAACAATTTGATCACCAAAAATGATCAGCATCTGATAATGTAGAATAAAGTTAATTTTCTGTGAGGCATTCCTAGTTCAGTAATGGAATACCATTGTTACACTTTAAAGTTAATAATGTGGACAGATAATCCTCACAGTGGTTGTCAGGGAACTTTTTTTTTTCTTAAGGAGAGATCTATGGGAAATAATGAAGGTATCAACACTGAAATACTCAGAAGTAGTCTTTTATGGCTTGTAGAACTATATTCATCAAGAACATTTTATGTTTGCCCAAGTGCTTATTTTACTTGTAAGCCCTTTTTTTGTCCGATGATGACCAAATTTTTTTATTCCCTCACACAACCAAAAGCAGCATGGTTCCTAGGGTATTATCGCTTTCTGCGGAGATGTTCTAGAATTTGCTGCCTTTCCAGCTGCGTCATGCTCATTCCTTCACGACGTTCAAGTCTGCGCTTAAAACTTATCTGTTTAAAGGCCAGTTTGCAGAACACCACCTGAAATATTACTAAATTACTAGACGTGGTCACTTGCACACTTTGCTTATAATGTATGAATTAGCAGTTCACTGTGTTATATATGTATGTATGTGTATGTATCTCTCTCTCTCTCTCTCTCTCTCTCTCTATATATATATATATATATTTTTTTTTATGTCATATGCATCATTGTTTGCCAGTGTGTGTATGTTTTCTCTGTGTGTGTGAGTGTGTGTGTGTGTGTGTGTGTGTGTGTGTGTGTGTGTGTGCTCTGTGAGTGAGCGAGTGCATACATTTGAGTGTATGCATAGGTATATATATATATATATGACTCAGGAGTGTAGAGTGTGTGTGTGTGTGTGTGTGTGTGTGTGTGTGTATATTGTGTGTGTGTCAAGTCAAGTGTGTGTGTGTGTGCATGTGCATGGCATATATTTTAGATATTGATTTGTTAAAACTTTGTTTAAAGCGCCCTGTAGACTGAAGAAGGTACATTGTTAGGAGGTCTGCTGCGGAAATTGTCTCCCCTAAATCACCAGTTAAACCTTCTTCCACCCGTCCAGTAAGGGTGCTGCGGAAATGTGGATATTTTTGTCAAATTTCTTTTCTGCAGCAGCGTGAGGCTAAGGCTGCCCATGATGTGGATTGGTTGTACTGTGCAGTGGTATTTTAAAGAATTCCTTGAAACAACAAGAAATGGAGTTACCGCATCAAAGAATATACTTTATACTTGACCTATAGCAAAACACAAATTCATTACAATACAATATATATATATATATATATATATATATATATATACAAGAAAATTTTATGTTGTCTTCATATGCTACACACTTGTAAGCGTCAGTTAGTCTGCTGACTCAGTCTGGCTAGATTTTGTATCAACCTGGTGTTGAAACAAGCGTGTGTGTGTGTGTGTGTGTGTGTGTGTGTGTGTGTGTGTGTGTGTGTGTGTGTGTGTGTGTGTGTGTATGTGTGTGTGTGTGTGTGTGTGTGTGTGTGTGTGTGTGTGTGTGTGTGTGTGTTTGCGTATGTGTGTGTGTGTGTGTGTGTGTGTGTGTGTGTGTGTGTGTGTTTGCGTATGTGTGTGTGTGTGTGTGTGTGTGTGTGTGTGTGTGTGTGTGTGTGTGTGTGCTTTTTTCAAATAATGTTACAACTAGCATTACACAAGATGACTACCAATGCCATTCAAATTACATTTAAAACGGAGTGACTGAGGGCAGAAAATGAAGCAAAAATTTGGAAAGGGAGGGGGTTAGTTACCGCCAAGGACACAGACAAACAGAGTACAGGACTAGACACAAAAAAACAGTCCTGTACCATGTCTGTCTGTGTCCTTGGCGGTAACTAACCCCCTCTCCGAATTCAAATTACATCTTAGAAAGTGACTTTGTTGTCACATATTTGACTACAGCTAACTTTTTTGGATGCTTGTTTCACCACACTTTAGAACTGAAAGTCCTGGGAATTTTGTTGTTGATTGTTCTGCAGCTTAGAACTAAAAGGTGCTTTTTTTTTCAAATTTTACTACAACTTTGAAGATGACTTTTTTAGACCCTCGGTTTAATGAAGATTTTAAGCTGAAGGCCAGGGCTCAATGCTAAATGGTAGACCTGTGTATAGTAGGTAGTGGTTTTTTTTTTATGAACATTTGCTTAGAACTAGGTTTTTTTGTGTGCAACTTGAACTTTTCAATAATTTTGGGCATTTAAGTAGTATATAAGGAAGTATAATCAGGCTTAAGTGATACCCAAAGAGGATATGGTCTGTATAATTTGAATTTTTAAGTGAAACTGTATGCAGTCATTGTGCAGGATAAGGTGTTCCTTGATTTGTCAAGTGTCGGCTGACAACTGACATGCAGCCTGTAAAACTTGAAGTTAACAAGTCTGTGAACAGTGTTCAGTCAAATCCCTTCATCATTCATATTCCAAGTATCAGGTGCTTCATCTGGATTGTATATATATATATATTCTAAGCAGTTAGTCCTTTTGAAGTGATGATGAGGGTAGGGGGAGGGGGGAGGGGAGAAGTTAGTCCTTTTGAAGTGATATGGGTAGGATGAGGGGGGGGGGGGGGGGGGGAGGGGCATGACACCCAGTATTCTTAGTCACTGACAGCAGTGTTGTTGTCATTGCTGTGGTTGTTGTCTCGTGCCTCTCTTGGGGATTTTGTGGGCAGTAGGGGAATGCTGGTGCAGTGACAGTGACAGGTGCGCAGTGTCCCAGGCCATGGTGACAGACTGCAGGGGGTGGTTAACATGTGCACACTCCACTCCCCACCCAGCCCTTATAATGAGACCATGACCCTGTGCAGGGAACCCATGCGTAAAGAATCATGCATGCATGTAAAATTCCATTTCACCTTTGAGGGAGAAGACCTTTGTGCGCTGGTGGGAAGGATGACAGGAATTTAACAACACGCATGCATACTGGTATTGTGGGAAGAGGTTGTCCCTGAAGGCAGAATGTGGCTACCTTATTAATTGTTGGATTGAAATAAGTTTTGTTTGCAAAAATTTCACCAATGGTGGACTTCAGAGTTTTATCTGAGGAAACAGAGAGAGAGAGAGAGAGAGAGAGAGAGAGAGAGAAGGAGAATGAAGGTGGTGGTGTGTGATGGTGTTATTGTTGTTGAGATAGGTGGGAGATGGCTTGTTTTGAAGTTGGTAAAGACCATACCGTAGCTTCAAGTTGAAATCTCTGGTAGCATGCTGGGTACTATCAGTGCCCGTGTGTCCCAAACACAAAATTTCAAAACTAAAATGGGTTTTTAACAAAACAAGAAACACACAACCAGTCTCCAGGTTAAAGTGATAGTGTTACAGGAGGCCATAGGTTTAGTGCCCATCAGAGCCATTTGTTTTGGGATTTTTCTTCCCAGGCCAACCGGCTCATGCGGCCTGAGTATAGTTGTTAAGTACTCAGTTGGTAAGGCTGGGATCATACAGTACAGTTCCTTCAGTTCGCTAATTCAGTGTCAGTGGATGCATATGATCTCTAACTGTTTCACTTGGATATCCTGACCAACACTGCAGATCTACATGTATGTCTGTATATCTCAGGCCTGGTTGACACAAAAATTTATACATCAGGAACTAAATCAAGCAGTATGATCAGACCACAAAAGGAAATCTGTAGCATCATGTTCATCATCCTCATCGATCAGCATCGCATGAAATGTCACCAATAATGTGGCCCTTCATGGTCAGCTGTCATGGTGACCTTGTTTCTATTTCAGATTTTCTCTCACCACACCTATAGATGCCCTTGGTTAGGTTGTCAAAGTCACCGGCACTGGCAGTCTATATATACACATCATAGGGACTGTCAATGTCATTGTACATACATCATGGCACCCTTCAGAGGGAGACCTTACTCACTTCAATTGTCATCAGTCGGGGACTTAGTAGGTGGTGTCCTGCATATGCTGGATCTTAACAGGCACCATGGGGGGGGGGGGGGGGGGGGGGGGGGGGGGGCAGGAATAGCCCAGTTGGTAGAGCACTGATCTCGTGATCCTGGGGTCGCTGGTTCGAATCTCCACGGGGCCATTTCGGTTCAGAGGGATTTTTCCCTCGAAGTTTACATTGGTTTTGACTCCATTGTAAGTCCTTTGAATGAGACTATAAACCGAGGTTCCATGTGTGAACGCACGCATAACATCTTGCACACACGTAATATCCCATCACCAACTTTCCAAAGAGAAGGCCAGTTTGGCCGTTGTGATATGTTACACATAGCATGCACTTTCCCCGAAGTTGTAGTATGGCTGCCTTACTAGCAAGATGAAAAACAGTCATACACACAAAACTCCACTCTCTTTATTGGGTAGATCTATGGGATTAATACTTGCCTGTCTACACAGAGGGGGGGGGGGGGGGGGGGGGGGGGGGGGGGGGGGTCTGCAGGCAGGAGTATCAGCCTGCGTATGCAAAAAGAAACTCAAAGAAAGAAACAGGCACCACTGGACACCAGAAGTAACTCAGTGGCAGTGCAGTGTCTCCTCTGGTTGGTTGTCTCATGGTGACATTAAGTGACCGCACCCTGTGGATTGCTGGTGTGAAGGTTGAGGGGAATGGGCCAGGATGTGACTGTAGGCTTGGAGACGGAATGAGCGGCATGGGTACAGTGGCACTGAGGAATGAGCAGTGTGGGCACAGTGCCAATGAGGAATGAGTGGTGTGGGTACGGCATGGGAATGAGTGGTGTGGGTACAGTGCCACTGAGGAATGAGCGTGGGCACAGTGTGAGGAATGAGCGGCATGGGCACAGTGCCACTGAGGAATGAGCGGCGTGGGCACAGTGCCACTGAGGAATGAGCGGTGTGGGTACAGTGGGACTGAGGAATGAGCGGCGTGGGTACAGTGCCACTGACTGAATGAGAATGAGTGTGTGGGCACAGTGCCACAGAGGAATGAGCGGCGTGGGTACTGGGCCGCTGAGGAATGAGCGGCGTGGGCACAGTGCCACTGAGGAATGAGTGGTATGGGTACAGTGTCACTGAGGAATGAGCAGCGTGGGCACAGTGGCACTGAGGAATGAGCGGCGTGGGTACAGTGGCACTGAGGAATGAGCGGCATGGGTACAGTGGCACTGAGGAATGAGCGGCGTGGGTACAGTGGCACTGAGGAATGAGCGGCGTGGGTACAGTGCCACTGAGGAATGAGCGGCGTGGGTACTGGGCCACTGAGGAATGAGCGGCGTGGGTACTGGGCCACTGAGGAATGAGCGGCGTGGATACAGGTGCCACTGAGGAATAAGCGGCGTGGGCACAGTGCCACTGAGGAATGAGTGGTGTGGGTACAGTGACACTGAGGAATGAGCAGCGTGGGCACAATGCCACTGAGGAATGAGTGGTGTGGGTACAGTGCCACTGAGGAATGAGCAGCGTGGGCACAGTGCCACTGAGGAATGAGTGGTGTGGGTACAGTGCACTGAGGAATGAGCGGCGTGGGTACAGGCCACTGAGGAATGAGCGGCATGGGTACAGGGGCACTGAGGGATGAGCGGCGTGGATACAGGTGCCACTGAGGAATAAGCGGCGTGGGCACAGTGCCACTGAGGAATGAGCAGGCGTGGATACAGGTGCCACTGAGGAATGAGTGGCGTGGGTACAGTGCCACTGAGGAATGAGCGGCGTGGGTACAGTGGCACTGAGGAATGAGTGGCGTGGGCACAGTGGCACTGAGGAATGAGTGGAGTGGGTACAGTGGCACTGAGGAATGAGCGTGGGCACGTGAGGAATGAGCGACGTGGGCACAGTGGCACTGAGGAATAAGTGGCGTGGGCACAATGGCACTGAGGAATGAGCGACGTGGGCACAGTGGCACTGAGGAATAAGTGGCATGGGCACAGTGGCACTGAGGAATGAGCGGCGTGGGTACAGTGGCACTGAGGTGGCACGGAAGACGAGGAAGAAAAACTAACAAGACATTTTGCATCAGCACCTGAAAATCTGTGCAGACTGTGATGGACAAGAAAGGTCAGTCTGTAGCACAGTGTCAAGTGGTCAGCACAGGTGTTACAGACAGGTAATGACAGGGCAGCTCAGACCAAGCTGTCTCCACTCCACAGGTCAGTTGGAGTGGGACTTCAGTGTTTCCCAGGGTTGCGGGCGGTGGTGGAAATTAAAAGAACCAATCGGTCAAACTGACTGCAGCTGTATGTGTAACATTCCGTCCAGTCACTAAGCCATAGGTGAACATTGAAATTGTAAGAAGAATGATCTCTGGGGAAGAAGAACAGGGTGACTTACGCACAAAGTTCTACAAGTAGAATTCTCAATTTGTGGATTTGGACAGGGACAGCTGCAGTTTGTAAGATGAACAGTTCCAGGGAGGAAAAAAAAAAAACACAGAAGAAAGTTATGATTGCCTGACAATTGGCAAAGAATGAATAGTGCACAAACTAAAGTAATAGGCAGGGTAACAGGAAAAGATACTTGAAGTTAGGGTGAGGACCAGGATAAACAACGCATGAACAAAGACTGGTCAACAGAATAGGGTAATTAAGGTATGAAGTTCTAGAGAGAATGGAAGGGTACATAACATGAACTAATAAGGTTGGTTGACTTCAGAGAATGACTAGAACATCAGTTGTAGTTTCATCAGGAAAATGTCTCTGCATGCGGACCAGGCCATTTATAAGCTGCACCACATCTGCTAAGTTTCGAGACCACCTCACGCACATCTTACAGCTGATGGATGAATGAATATTGAATGAATGACTAGGATGAGGTGATGGGCCTCATAGATCTATAGTGCTTAGCAGATGTCTGACCTGCGCGCACGAGCCCAGTGCATGGGTTAGACCTCGGGTACCGTCTAAGATTATCTGTGCCACTTTTTCATTGTGCATGTATACATGGGCGTGCATATGTTTTATGTGTCTGTGTTATGTGTGTGCATCTGTAGATGGGTGAGCATGGGCCTTTGTTTATGTGTGTGCCAGTGTATACAGTGTGTGTGTGTTTGTGTGTCTGTCTGTGTCAGTGTGTGTTTGCTTGCGATATTTATATATATTATAGTACTCTGTGTTGAATTGTGGGCTTGTGAGAGCATGCTCCAGCATGTGCACATGAAAGCATGTGTGTGCATACTGTATGTGTGTGCCTGTGTGTATGAGCATGTACACACACATATATACATGTGCATGCTTAAAAGGATATATATGTGTGTGTGTGTGCGTGTGTGTGTGTGTGTGTGTGTGTGTGTGTGTGTGTGTGTGTGTGTGTGTGTTCGAAAGTTGTAACTAATTGTGGAAATGAATGTTCAGTAGATGACATAGTTGTTATTGATCATTAACAAAAACTACTAGCTAGAGTCTC
>JADBJO010000153.1:211296-236296 GCA_016801955.1 Conus betulinus
CAGATTGGAGTGAAGAAAAAAAAAATAATCTGTGTTGTTTTTGTTGATAATTCTGTCTCTTTTAGTCATGAGACAGAGTGTTAAGGCATGTCAGAGTCCATGATCTTTCCAGTTTTGCGACTGGGCCCACAGGCCTGCCTCATGCGCCTATCTGTTGATAGCGAGTCTTTGGAAGAGCGCTAGGCCTAACTATCAATATCATAGACGATCTCAAGCTAGATCTAGTTGAAAAGCGAGTCGACTGCAGGCGGTAAGGTAAGGTAATGTTGCTTATAGCCCAGCCGACCGCAAAGGGCCATATCAGGGCTGTCACCACGTTTAAAGCAACTCACAAGTCATCCCCCCCCCCCCCCCCCCCCCCCCCCCCCCCCCCCCCCCCCCCCCCAAAAAAAAAAAAAAAAAAAAAGTCACACATCTCTTTTGAAATATATCTTTCAAAACGTACCAGAAATTTCATTAAAAATCTTTCGTCCGTAAAATTTGAGATCTTTGGCGGAAATTATTTAAAAGGCTCCACTGAAAAATGTAGTCAGACGAATCACAAGACAAAACACCAAACGCTTTTCGACCTCTTAGGTCTTCTTCAGACAAGATACGCAACACTCAGAACAACGAAAAAATGAACGGGCAATCACTTATCCTTATCCATTGCGGCGCAAGGTAGGCGTTGAATGAAAACAAATTTTTGAAAATTGATCTTAAAGTAGCAGGAGGGGGAAAAAAAAAGGGACAGGCTAACACGGACCCCCCCCCCCCCCCCCCCCCCCCCCCCCAAAGATTCTATATGAAATAAGTTTCAGTCAAGATTAGTGTTACGATTAGGTTTAGACAAGGTTTGAATAAGATTAAATCTGGTGTTTAATAGGCGGATGCGTAGAAGAGAAAAAAATCTCGTATGTCAACGCGTTTTGACTGGCCGTGATTCTTATTGTCTCCCCTGCTCACTCTTACTAGCAAAAGGCTGTCTGACCTTAATATAAGGCCTGGCTGTCGTTGGCTGCCCGACTCACGCAACGCTATGGGCTGAATTGGGGTGCAAAAGAAGACAAAGGGAGGGGGGGAGGGGAGGTTGTTTACGTCGGAGTACGGTGGGTGGAAGAGGGGGGGGGGGGGGGGAGAGAGCTGGAAGGGGTGGGGGTAGGAGGTGGGGGCGGGGAGGGGTTTATTATCAACCTGTATGTTTGCCGAAAGGTGTGGAATGTGTCCCGCTGAGGAGGCACGATTTGACTGCGTGCAGGGGGAATAAAAGGGAAGTAAAACCTTGTGAACTGGCTGCGTGACCTTTACACAGGGGAAGTGACTGCGTGGGCTGTCTGTGTCCTTTTCAAAGCGTACAACCATTTGCAGAGAGGACGAGGGGAACAGACATCGTGAACTGACTCTGTCCTTTGCAAAGAGGACGAGGTAAATACTGACTGCTTGATGCGTCTATTTTACAAAGGGGACGAGGTAAATACTGACTACCCGGGACATGTGTTCTTTACAAAGGGGACGAGATTAATACTGAATGCGTGGAGCATCTGTCCTTTACAAAGGGGGACGAGATAAATACTGAGTGCATGAGGCATCTGTTCTTTACAACGCGTACATCCTTTATAGAAGGGACGAGATAAATACTGACTGCCAGAGGCATCTGTCTTTACGAAGGGGACGGGGAAAATGCCGACAGCTTGTGGTATCTGCTTTACAAAGGGGGCGATGTAAATTTTATATTTTATACTTGCTTGAGGCATCTGTCCTTTACAGAGGGCACAAGGTAAATACTGCTTGAGGCATCTGTCCTTTACAAAGGGGACGAGGTAAATGCTGACTGCTTGAGGCATCTGTCCTTGACAAAGGGGGCGAGGTAAATACTGACTGCTTGAGGCATCTGTCTTTACAAAGGGGACGGGGTAAATACTGACTGCTTGAGGCGTCTGCCCTTGACAAAGGGGTCGTGGGAAATACTGACTGCCTCAGGCATCCGTCCTTTACAAAGCGTACATCGTTTACAGAGGGGACCAGGTAAATGCTGACTACATGGGGCATCTGTCCTCTACAAAGGGGAGGAGATAAATACTGAATGCGTGGGGACACAACTGTTCTTTACAAAGGGGACGAGGTAAATACTGACTGCCTGAGGCATCTTTCCTTTAAAAAGCGATGTATCCATTACAAAGGGGACGAGATGAATAAACTTGTGAACTGACTGCATGGAGCATACGTCCTTTACAGACAGGATGAGGGAAACAAACCTGGTGTGAACTGACTGCATAGATCGTGCGCCAGATACGTCATACACCTTGTGTGAACTGACTGCATAGATCGTGCGCCAGATACGTCATACACCTTGTGTGAACTGACTGCATAGATCGTGCGCCAGATACGTCATACACCTTGTGTGAACTGACTGCATAGATCGTGCGCCAGATACGTCATACACCCCTGTGTGAACTGACTGCATAGATCGTGCGCCAGATACGTCATACACCCCTGGTGTGAACTGACTGCATAGATCGTGCGCCAGATACGTCATAAACCTGGTGTGAACTGACTGCATAGATCGTGCGCCAGATACGTCATAAACCTTGTGTGAACTGACTGCATAGATCGTGCGCCAGATACGTCATATACCTTGTGTGAACTGACTGCATAGATCGTGCGCCAGATACGTCATATACCTTGTGTGAACTGACTGCATAGATCGTGCGCCAGATACGTCATAAACCTGGTGTGAACTGACTGCATAGATCGTGCGCCAGATACGTCATAAACCTGGTGTGAACTGACTGCATAGATCGTGCGCCAGATACGTCATAAATGTGTGAACTGACTGCATAGATCGTGCGCCAGATACGTCATAAACCTGGTGTGAACTGACTGCATAGATCGTGCGCCAGATACGTCATAAACCTGGTGTGAACTGACTGCATAGATCGTGCGCCAGATACGTCATACACCTGGTGTGAACTGACTGCATAGATCGTGCGCCAGATACGTCATACACCTGGTGTGAACTGACTGCATAGATCGTGCGCCAGATACGTCATACACCTGTGTGAACTGACTGCATAGATCGTGCGCCAGATACGTCATAAACCTTGTGTGAACTGACTGCATAGATCGTGCGCCAGATACGTCATAAACCTTGTGTGAACTGACTGCATAGATCGTGCGCCAGATACGTCATAAACCTTGTGTGAACTGACTGCATAGATCTTGCGCCAGATACGTATTACACCTTGTGTGAACTGACTGATTAGATCGTGCGCCAGATACGTCATACACCTTGTGTGAACTGACTGCATAGATCTTGCGCCAGATACGTATTACACCTTGTGTGAACTGACTGCATAGATCGTGCGCCAGATACGTATTACACCTTGTGTGAACTGACTGCATAGATCGTGCGCCAGATACGTAATAAACCTTGTGTGAACTGACTGCATAGATCTTGCGCCAGATACGTGTTACACCTTGTGTGAACTGACTGCATAGATCGTGCGCCAGATACGTAATACACCTTGTGTGAAGTGACTGCATAGATCGTGCGCCAGATACGTAATACACCTTGTGTGAAGTGACTGCATAGATCGTGCGCCAGATACGTAATACACCTTGTGTGAACTGACTGCATAGATCGTGCGCCAGATACGTAATGAACTTGTGTGAAGTGACTATATAGATCGTGCGCCAGATACGTAATGAACCTGTGTGAAGTGACTACATAGATCGTGCGCCGGATACGTAATAAACCTTGTGTGAACTGGCTGTGCAGATCATGCGCCAGATACGTGAAAAACCTTATGTGAAATGAATGCATAGATCGTGCGCCAGATAGATAATAAACCTTGTGTGTGAGTTAACTGCATAGATCGTGCGCCAGGTAGATAATAATCCTTGTGTGTGAGGTGACTGCATAGATCGAGCGCCAGGTAGATAATAAACCTTGTGTGTGATGTGACTGCATAGATCGTGCGCCAGATAGATAATAAATCTTGTGTGTGAAGTGACTGCATAGATCGTGCGCCAGGTAGATAATAAACCATGTGTGTGACGTGACTGCATAGATCGTGTGCCAGAAAGGTAATAAAAACCTGTGTGTGACGTGACTGCATAGATCGTGCGTCAGACACGTAATAAACCTTATGTGAACTGGCTGCATAGATCATGGTCCAGATACGTAATACATCTTGTGTGAACTGACTGCATAGATCGTGCGCCTGATACGTAATAAACTTTATGTGAAATGACTGCATAGATCGTGCGCCAGATAGATGATAAACCCTGTGTGAACTGACTGCATAGATCATGCGCCAGATACGTAATACACCTTGTGTGAAGTGACTGCATAGATCGTGCGCCAGATACGTAATGAACTTGTGTGAAGTGACTATATAGATCGTGCGCCAGATACGTAATAAACCTTGTGTGAACTGGCTGTGTAGATCATGCGCCAGATACGTGAAAAACCTTATGTGAAATGAATGCATAGATCGTGCGCCAGATAGATAATAAACCTTGTGTGTGAGGTGACTGCATAGATCGTGCGCCAGATAGATAATAAACCTTGTGTGTAAAGTCACGACTCAGATCGTGCGTCAGATATGTAATAAATCTTGTATGAACTGACTGCATAGATTGTGCGTCAAATATGTAATAAACCTTGTATGAGCTGACTGCATAGATCGTGTGTCAGATATGGAAGAAAACTTGTATGAACTGACTGCATAGATCGTGCGTCAGATATGGAATAAACCTTATGTGAAGTGACTGCATAGATCATGCGCCAGATATGGGGAAAAAAAAACCTTATGTGAAGTGACTGCATAGATCGTGCGTCAGATATGGAATAACCCTATGTGAAGTGACTGCATAGATCGTGTGCCAGATATGGAATAAACCTTATGTGAAGTGACTGCATAGGTCATGCGCCAGATATGGAAAAAAAAAAAGAGAAACTTATGTGAAGTGACAGCATAGATCGTGCGCCAGGTATATAATAAACCTTATGTGAAGTGATTGCATAGATCGTGCGTCATATACGGAGTAAACCTTATGTGAGGTGGCTGCATAGATTGTGCGCCAGATATATAATAAACCTTATGTGAAGTGACTGCATAGATCGTGCGCCAGATAGATAATAAACCTTGTGTGAAGTGACTGCATAGATTGTGCGCCAGATAGATAATAAAGCTTATGTGAAGTGACTGCATAGATCGTGCGCCAGACAGATAATAAACCTTATGTGAAGTGACTGCATAGATCGTGCGCCAGACAGATAATAAACTTTATGTGAAGTGACTGCACAGACCGTGCGCCAGACAGATAATAAACCTTGTGTGAAGTGACTGCATAGATCGTGCGCCAGACAGATAATAAACCTTGTGTGAAGTGACTGCATAGATCGTGCGCCTGATAGATAATAAACCTTGTGTGAAGTGACTGCATAGATCGTGCGCCAGATAGATGATAAAGTTTATGTGAAGTGACTGCATAGATCGTGCGCCAGATAGATAATAAACTTTTTGTGTGAAGTGACTGCATAGATTGTGCGCTGGATTGTTAATAAACCTAATGTGAAGTGACTGCATAGATTGTGCGCTGGATAGTTAATAAACTAATGTGAAGTGGCTGCATAGATCGTGCGCCAGATAGATAATAAACCTTGTGTGAAGTGGCTGCATAGACCGTGCGCCAGATAGATAATAAACCTTGTGTGAAGTGACTGCATAGACCGTGCGCCAGATAGATAATAAACCTTGTGTGAAGTGACTGCATAGACCGTGCGCCAGATAGATAATAAACCTTGTGTGAAGTGACTGCATGGGAGGGTACATCCTCCACGAAAGGAACGACGGGATAAACCTTGTTGTTTTCTGCTGATGTGTGTCACAAGTGTTTCATCTTAAGTCACACATTGTACAGAAAGACCAACATCCGTCCCCCCCCCCCCCCCCCCCCCCCCCCCCCCCCCTTTTACCCATCCCCAGCACCACAACTGCCACACTACTACACATTTCCCCATCCCCCTGCTGGGGACAGCTCATTAATGAAGTTCACGCATTCAGCACATTTTCAAGGTGGCCGAACAACAAACAAGTCTTCCATGCGAGAGGTCTGGATGGGCGATTTGTAAGGCAGAACGGGTTGTTTTTTTTTCTTCCAACCTGTGAGAGTACACTTTTGCCGCTGAAAAGGCCGGTAACGCACCCCACCCTCCCGCAGACCAGAGCCAGTTAGTTCCCCACTGGCGGCAGGCTTCAGCTGAGCAGTTCGTGGGCTGGTCCGACTGTTCTGTTCTTTTCACGGCTGATGGACCCGACAGCTCAGCGTCACCCTCCGGGAATCAGCGCGAGTGACTGTCACGCCCCGACGCCCCCCTCCTGTGTTTACCGCCTTAATGGCCGCTTCCATTTCACGCGCGACGGCTTTCCGACAAGTGGGAAGAACCCGATGACGCATTAAAGTGTGGAGCAGAGAAAAGGACCGGGGCGACCCTTAAAGTTTGTGTCCCAGGGGCGAAGGAGGCCGGCCGTGGAGGTGATTGCGATCAGAACACGGCTGATGGGCAGATGGGATTAGAGGGGGGGATTAGAGTTAAACGGGTGGGTAACAGGTGAAGCTGGAAAGGGTGGAGGATCTAGCGGTACTCGGCGGCGAGGCACCAGGCACCAAGCCCCGTTGTTATCGCGGAGGAAGTTCAAGGCGAGGAATTTTCAATCTTCCCGGGATTGGCTTCAGTAGCACCCATTTGTGAGGCGGGAGGAGACGAATAGTGACAGTCTGATCAAAGTTTGATATTTCCTGGCGTAGGCAACATGTCATTAAAAAAAAAAAGTCTCAAGCGCAAAAAAACGAGGAACGAGCTCACGTAATCTGTGTGTATGTGTGTGTGTGTGTGTGTGTGTGTGTGTGTGTGTGTGTGTGTGTGTGTGTGTGTGTGAGCGAGCGCACGCGCGCGCGCTGCATGCACGTGTAAGTGCGTATGTGTATGTGACAGTTCTGTTGATCTGCTTGCTTTGTCATACTGTCTTGTAATTTGACGTGATGTGCACTGTGAGCCAAGTCCCTAGCATTGCTGTTCACATGATGGTATTGTCATCATGGCCTGACGTGATGTGCACTGTGAGCCAAGTCCCTAGTATTCCTGTTCACATGATGGTATTCCATCATGGCCTGACGTGATGTGCACTGTGAGTCCCTAGCATTGCTGTTCACATGATGGTATTGTCATCATGGCCTGACGTGATGTGCACTGTGAGTCCCTAGCATTGCTGTTCACATGATGGTATTGTCATCATGGCCTGACGTGATGTGCACTGTGAGCCATGTCCCTAGCATTGCTGTTCACATGATGGTATTGTCATCATGGCCTGACGTGATGTGCACTGTGAGCCATGTCCCTAGCATTGCTGTTCACATGATGGTATTGTCATCATGGCCTGACGTGATGTGCACTGTGAGTCCCTAGCATTGCTGTTCACATGATGGTATTGTCATCATGCCTGACGTGATGTACACTGTGAGTCCGTAGCATTGCTGTTCACATGATGGTATTGTCATCATGGCCTGACGTGATGTGAACTGTGAGTCCCTAGCATTGCTGTTCACATGATGGTATTGTCATCATGGCCTGACGTGATGTGCACTGTGAGTCCCTAGCATTGCTGTTCACATGATGGTATTGTCATCATGGCCTGACGTGATGTGCACTGTGAGTCCCTAGCATTGCTGTTCACATGATGGTATTGTCATCATGGCCTGACGTGATGTGCACTGTGAGTCCCTAGCATTGCTGTTCACATGATGGTATTGTCATCATGGCCTGACGTGATGTGAACTGTGAGTCCCTAGCATTGCTGTTCACATGATGGTATTGTCATCATGGCCTGACGTGATGTGCACTGTGAGCCATGTCCCTAGCATTGCTGTTCACATGATGGTATTGTCATCATGGCCTGACGTGATGTGAACTGTGAGTCCCTAGCATTGCTGTTCACATGATGGTATTGTCATCATGGCCTGACGTGATGTACACTGTGAGTCCGTAGCATTGCTGTTCACATGATGGTATTGTCATCATGGCCTGACGTGATGTGCACTGTGAGTCCCTAGCATTGCTGTTCACATGATGGTATTGTCATCATGGCCTGACGTGATGTGCACTGTGAGTCCCTAGCATTGCTGTTCACATGATGGTATTGCCATCATGGCCTGACGTGATGTGAACTGTGAGCCATGTCCCTAGCATTGCTGTTCACATGATGGTATTGTCATCATGGCCTGACGTGATGTGCACTGTGAGCCATGTCCCTAGCATTGCTGTTCACATGATGGTTTTGTCATCATGGCCTGACGTGATGTGCACTGTGAGTCCCTCGCATTGCTGTTCACATGATGGTATTGTCATAATGGCCTGACGTGATGTGCACTGTGAGTCCCTAGCATTGCTGTTCACATGATGGTATTGCCATCATGTCCTGACGTGATGTGCACTGTGAGCCATGTCCCTAGCATTGCTGTTCACATGATGGTATTGACATCATGGCCTGACGTGATGTGCACTGTGAGTCCCTAGCATTGCTGTTCACATGATGGTATTGTTATCATGGCCTGACGTGATGTGCACTGTGAGTCCGTAGCATTGCTGTTCACATGATGGTATTATCATCATGGCCTGACGTGATGTGCACTGTGAGTCCCTAGCATTGCTGTTCACGTGATGGTATTGCCATCATGTCCTGACGTGATGTGCACTGTCAGCCATGTCCCTAGCATTGCTGTTCACATGATGGTATTGTCATCATGGCCTGACGTGATGTGAACTGTGAGCCAAGTCCCTAGCATTGCTGTTCACATGATGGTATTGTCATCATGGCCTGACGTGATGTGAACTGTGAGCCAAGTCCCTAGCATTGCTGTTCACATGATGGTATTGTCATCATGGCCTGACGTTATGTGCACTGTGAGCCATGTCCCTAGCATTCCTGTTCACATGATGGTATTGTCATGATGGCCTGACGTGATGTGCACTGTGAGTCCCTAGCATTGCTGTTCACATGATGGTATTGTCATCATGGCCTGACGTGATGTGCACTGTGAGTCCCTAGCATTGCTGTTCACATGATGGTATTGTCATCATGGCCTGACGTGATGTGCACTGTGAGTCCCTAGCATTGCTGTTCACATGATGGTATTGTCATCATGGCCTGACGTGATGTGCACTGTGAGTCCGTAGCATTGCTGTTCACATGATGGTATTGTCATCATGGCCTGACGTGATGTGCACTGTGAGTCCCTAGCATTGCTGTTCACATGATGGTATTGTCATCATGGCCTGACGTGATGTGAACTGTGAGCCATGTCCCTAGCATTGCTGTTCACATGATGGTATTGTCATCATGGCCTGACGTGATGTGCACTGTGAGTCCCTAGCATTGCTGTTCACATGATGGTATTGTCATCATGGCCTGACGTGATGTGCACTGTCAGTCCCTAGCATTGCTGTTCACATGATGGTATTGTCATCATGGCCTGACGTGATGTGCACTGTGAGCCAAGTCCCTAGCATTGCTGTTCACATGATGGTATTGTCATCATGGCCTGACGTGATGTGCACTGTGAGTCCCTAGCATTGCTGTTCACATGATGGTATTGCCATCATGGCCTGACGTGATGTGCACTGTGAGTCCCTAGCATTGCTGTTCACATGATGGTATTATCATCATGGCCTGACGTGATGTGCACTGTGAGTCTCTAGCATTTCTGTTCACATGATGGTATTGTCATCATGGCCTGACGTGATGTGCACTGTGAGCCAAGTCCCTAGCATTGCTGTTCACATGATGGTATTGTCATCATGGCCTGACGTGATGTGCACAGTGAGCCATGTCCCTAGCATTGCTGTTCACATGATGGTATTGTCATCATGGCCTGACGTGATGTGCACTGTGAGCCAAGTCCCCTAGCATTGCTGTTCACATGATGGTATTGTCATCATGGCCTGACGTGATGTGCACTGTGAGTCCCTAGCATTGCTGTTCACATGATGGTATTGTCATCATGGCCGGACGTGATGTGCACTGTGAGTCCCTAGCATTGCTGTTCACATGATGGTATTGCCATCATGTCCTGACGTGATGTGAACTGTGAGCCAAGTCCCTAGCATTGCTGTTCACATGATGGTATTGTCATCATGGCCTACGTGATGTGAACTGTGAGCCATGTCCCTAGCATTGCTGTTCACATGATGGTATTGACATCATGGCCTGACGTGATGTGCACTGTGAGTCCCTAGCATTGCTGTTCACATGATGGTATTGTTATCATGGCCTGACGTGATGTGCACTGTGAGTCCCTAGCATTGCTGTTCACATGATGGTATTGACATCATGGCCTGACGTGATGTGCACTGTGAGTCCCTAGCATTGCTGTTCACATGATGGTATTGTCATCATGGCCTGACGTGATGTGCACTGTGAGTCCCTAGCATTGCTGTTCACATGATGGTATTGTCATCATGGCCTGACGTGATGTGCACTGTGAGTCCCTAGCATTGCTGTTCACATGATGGTATTGTCATCATGGCCTGACGTGTGCACAGTGAGTCCGTAGCATTGCTGTTCACATGATGGTATTGTCATCATGGCCTGACGTGATGTGCACTGTGAGTCCCTAGCATTGCTGTTCAGATGATGGTATTGTCATCATGGCCTGACGTGATGTGAACTGTGAGCCATGTCCCTAGCATTGCTGTTCACATGATGGTATTGCCATCATGGCCTGACGTGATGTGCACTGTGAGTCCCTAGCATTGCTGTTCACACATGATGGTATTGTCATCATGGCCTGACGTGATGTGCACTGTGAGCCATGTCCCTAGCATTGCTGTTCACATGATGGTATTGTCATCATGGCCTGACGTGATGTGCACTGTGAGCCATGTCCCTAGCATTGCTGTTCACATGATGGTATTGTCATCATGGCCTGACGTGATGTGCACTGTGAGTCCCTAGCATTGCTGTTCACATGATGGTATTGTTATCATGGCCTGACGTGATGTGCACTGTGAGTCCCTAGCATTGCTGTTCACATGATGGTATTGCCATCATGGCCTGACGTGATGATGTGCACTGTGAGTCCCTAGCATTTCTGTTCACATGATGGTATTATCATCATGGCCTGACGTGATGTGCACTGTGAGTCTCTAGCATTTCTGTTCACATGATGGTATTGTCATCATGGCCTGACGTGATGTACACTGTGAGCCAAGTCCCTAGCATTGCTGTTCACATGATGGGTATTGTCATCATGGCCTGACGTGATGTGCACTGTGAGTCCCTAGCATTGCTGTTCACATGATGGTATTGTCATCATGGCCTGACGTGATGTGCACTGTGAGTCTCTAGCATTGCTGTTCACATGATGGTATTGTCATCATGGCCTGACGTGATGTGCACTGTGAGCCATGTCCCTAGCATTGCTGTTCACATGATGGTATTGTCATCATGGCCTGACGTGATGTGCACTGTGAGTCCCTAGCATTGCTGTTCACATGATGGTATTGTCATCATGGCCTGACGTGATGTGCACTGTGAGCGAAGTCCCTAGCATTGCTGTTCACATGATGGTATTGTCATCATGGCCTGACGTGATGTGCACTGTGAGCCAAGTCCCTAGCATTGCTGTTCACATGATGGTATTGTTATCATGGCCTGACGTGATGTGCACTGTGAGTCCCTAGCACTGCTGTTCACATGATGGTAGTGTCATCATGGCCTGACGTGATGTGCACTGTGAGTCCCTAGCATTGCTGTTCACATGATGGTATTGCCATCATGTCCTGACGTGATGTGAACTGTGAGCCATGTCCCTAGCATTGCTGTTCACATGATGGTATTGTCATCATGGCCTGACGTGATGTGCACTGAGTCCCTAGCATTGCTGTTCACATGATGGTATTGTCATCATGGCCTGACGTGATGTGAACTGTGAGCCATGTCCCTAGCATTGCTGTTCACAAGATGGTATTGTCATCATGGCCTGACATGATGTGTACTGTGAGTCCCTAGCATTGCTGTTCAGATGATGGTATTATCATCATGGCCTGACGTGATGTGCACTGTGAGCCAAGTCCCTAGCATTGCTGTTCACATGATGGTATTGTCATCATGGCCTGACGTGATGTGCACTGTGAGTCACTAGCATTGCTGTTCACATGATGGTATTGACATCATGGCCTGACGTGATGTGCACTGTGAGTCCCTCGCATTGCTGTTCACATGATGGTATTGTCATCATGGCCTGACGTGATGTGCACTGTGAGTCCCTCGCATTGCTGTTCACATGATGGTATTGCCATCATGGCCTGACGTGATGTGCACTGTGAGTCCCTAGCATTGCCGTTCACATGATGGTATTGTCATCATGGCCTGACGTGATGTGCACTGTGAGTCCCTAGCATTGCTGTTCACATGATGGTATTGTCATCATGGCCTGACGTGATGTGCACTGTGAGTCCGTAGCATTGCTGTTCACATGATGGTATTGCCATCATGGCCTGACGTGATGTGCACTGTGAGTCCCTCGCATTGCTGTTCACATGATGGTATTGCCATCATGGCCTGACGTGATGTGCACTGTGAGTCCCTCGCATTGCTGTTCACATGATGGTATTGCCATCATGGCCTGACGTGATGTGCACTGTGAGTCCCTCGCATTGCTGTTCACATGATGGTATTGCCATCATGGCCTGACGTGATGTGCACTGTGAGCCATGTCCCTAGCATTGCTGTTCACATGATGGTATTGTCATCATGGCCTGACGTGATGTGCACTGTGAGTCCGTAGCATTGCTGTTCACATGATGGTATTGCCATCATGGCCTGACGTGATGTGCACTGTGAGTCCCTCGCATTGCTGTTCACATGATGGTATTGCCATCATGGCCTGACGTGATGTGCACTGTGAGCCATGTCCCTAGCATTGCTGTTCACATGATGGTATTGTCATCATGGCCTGACGTGATGTGCACTGTGAGTCCCTAGCATTGCTGTTCACATGATGGTATTGTCATCATGTCCTGAGCACTGATACCACAGCTATGTTCTGAGAAGTTGTCTATAGATACTAATGCGATATAGTACTTAGTCATGTTCTGAGTTGTCTTTAATAATGCGATACTGTAGCCATGTTCTGAGCAGTTGTCTTTGATAATGCGATGATATAGCCATGTTTTGAACAGTTGTTGTCTGTAATAATGCGATGATATAGCCATGCTTTGAACAGTTGTCTTTAATAATGCGTTGATATAGACATGTTTTGAACAGTTGTCTGTAATAATGCGATGATATAGCCATGCTTTGAACAGTTGTCTTTAATAATGCGATAAGTACATGTTTTGAACAGTTGTCTTGAATAGTGCAGTGATGTCATAGACATGTTTTGAACAGTTGTCTGTAATAATGCGATGATATAGCCATGCCTTGAACAGTTGTCTTTAATAATGCGATGATATAGACATGTTTTGAACGGTTGTCTTTAATAATACGATGATATCTATAGACATGTTTTGAACAGTTGTCTTTAATATGTTTTGAACAGTTATCTTAAATAATGCAGTGATGTCCTAAACATGTTTTGAACGGTTGTCTTTAATAACACGGTGATATAGACATTTCTGAACAGTTGTCTTTAATAATGCATGACATCGTAGACATGTTTTGAACAGTTGTCTTTAGTAATGCGATGATGATAATTATGTTTTGAACAGTTTTTTGTCTTTAGTAATGCGGTGATGTAGCCCTGTTCTGGGCAGTTATTGTTTTTAATAATGCGATAGTGTAACCGTGAACCGAGCAGTTACTCGTCTTCCACTGATCACGTGACATGTAATCCATGCCCTGATCAGCTGAATGTCCTCCACAGATATTGTAATAGGCATAGCCCTCGTCCTAAGTGCCGTTGGGTGTTCCCCATTGATCAGAGGGTAGTATAATCGAGTCCAGAGTGGATAATTGGCCTCCAGTCACCAGTGGTCACGCGAGATCATAACCACGCCCTGAGCAGCTGTCTTTGAGCTGCGCGGTAAAATGGGTGGCATAGGAATTATAATGGTGAAATCAATCTCTCTCTCTCTCTCTCTCTCTCTCTCTCTCTCTCTCTCTCTCTCTCTCTTCTCTCTCTCTCAGGGGAGCGTGATCTCCGCCAGCTGTTAGGCGTGCTCAAGGTGACGTGTCCCAGAAATGGATTTACTTATTTTCAGTGCAAAATTGGCTGTAATTTACACACTCACAGTTGTGTAAGGCTTGTTTCCTATATTGGCTGAACTCTCTGGCTTTTGATCTTGACTAAGCAAGATCCAGTTGTTCTGTAAAAGTCATTGCATAGTTGATAAGGACTGTGAAACGTGGACACTTTTTCGGGAGCTGAAGGGAACAACGGCACATTTAATTCATTAATGCGGCATTTGTAAGGTCTTCACCGGTACGTAACAGAAAGGGGCAGAAGGGGGGGGGGGGGGGGGGGGGGGGGGGGGGGGGGGGGGCTGGTACAGGTGCACGAAATAAGATTTGGATGGCCTCTGGGATGATTCATGACTGTGCTCTTTGCTTCAGTGTTTCTAACAGCATTCATGCAGTATGAAAAAACAAACCAGGAAAAACAAGTGAGGCAGGTGATTGTGTAAATGGCAGCAGTTTTAATTTCTTTTTAATGCTGATCGATGGGAATGAGGGTGATGAAGATGATGGTACGGATTTCCATTCTGATCTGAGACTGCATGACAGGGCTGTACTCCACGCTTTCTTTCATAATATATCCTAGCATCAACCAGGTCCGAGAAGTACAGACACCTGCAGTGTTGGTCGGGAAATTTGAGCAACACCCTCAGAGACGCATCCATGGCTGTGTGGTCCCAGTCATCCCACCCGAGTCCGTAGCCAACTCAACTCTGGGTAGGAACCGGTAAGGGCAGCAGAATCCCACATGGGTCCGATGGGAATCGAACCCACGACCTCCCAGCCGCGAGTTCGCGACGCATACCACTTCGTTAGGGCGGCTGGTAGTTTTTAATTTGTTGGCTTCTCCTGTGCTGTGGGGACGTCGAATCAAACCCTGGACTATCACAGCAAAATGCACAGCAGTTACGACACGGTGCATACCAGATTGCAGTTCCAGCCCGGCCATGCTCCTGTTTTTATCCAGGAGGAGGTAGAAGCAGAATCCTGGCCCTAGGAGAAACCTGTATTGGAGAATATTTTCCATGGCAAGCTATCTTCATGAGAAAGCTTGGAATGTTGAACTTTCTCAGGACGATGAAAGCTGAAAGTCGATGTCGGTCCTCTTACGAACTGCCACCCACTCTCAGCCAGAAACGTGCAAACCTCTCTCACTGGAGGCACTCGGCTGTAGAAGTGTCCCACAGAATGGACAGTCGAGTAGATCAAATCGGGTCATGTTCTCACCGAAGCAGTTTGAGCATTGTATTTGAATACCCCAAAATCAGAACAGTTCTTAAAGAACTGCAGTGAACGAATCGATTTTTTTTTTAATTTACAAATTGTGGACAGCTTATGTATGAGTGGGGCGAGCACATTGTGCTGGACGAAGAAATAACAATCAATATCTTCGTTGCCATCGTCCTAGTATTGCCTGTCTTTCCCGCTGGCAGGATAAACTGGTAAAGCGCGCAGGAAGGGGGGTGGTAGTAGCGGGGGAAGCGGCAGGTGGGGGGGGGCGGGGGAAGGGGGCCCAGGGGGTGGCAGGTACATTGGGACTACGCGTGGCTTCAGAGCTGACTGATCGTCCGAACCACATGGTCAGGAAGGAGAGACATGCCGCAGACATGCCTTGCCGACTTCTGAAAACTATGGCCGCCTGTTGTACCACACTAACAAGCAATACCGGCATTCATGAAAACGACCCGTGACTCACAAAAGACACTTTTGTCAGTCCGCTTTGATGCTGCTTTTTGCTCGACGTCTCCAGAGCCAGGCAAGTCATGCAGAGCAACAACGTGAAGTCTCGGTACACTTAACCCCTAGAGCCAAGCGGGCACCCCAGGCCGACGTTTCAGCCAGACAGTGATTGCTCGACGTCTCCAGAGCCATGCAAGTCATGCAGAGCAACAACGTGAAGTCTCGGTACATTTAACCCCTAGAGCTAAGCGGGCACCCCAGGCCGACGTTTCAGCCAGACAGTGATTAGATAAAAGCTGGGCTCTTTGGTAGATAGGATTGCACAAAGGACTCAGCAGGGTAGACATGGCTCGGGAGGTTGACAGCTGGTCCGCGGGAGAAGGGTTGTGCCGATGTCATGCTGTCTGTTCTGGGCTACATTTCCTGTGAGGCCTCTCATAGGTTTGGGACGAGGGCCTGAGCACCTTTTGCGTTGGAAGTTTTGATGCATCGCTGGTGTGCGAGCTTGGTAGCGTCCGTAGCATGAATAGGCACTTTTGACGCTGTGCGCCCAAAAGTGTCTGATGCTGGAGTCTGTGATAGCTCCTGCTCCAATCAGATCGCGATGGTCCAGCCAGTCAGATGATTGAAACTGACCCAGACAGATTGGACTGGTGGAATTTTTAGTACAACTTTTTAGTACTCTCTCTCTCTCTCTCTCTCTCTCTCTCTCTCTCTCTCTCTCTCTCTCTCTCTCTCTCTCTCTCTCTCTCTGTGTGATAGGGATAGGGTTGGTTGATGTAATCTGATTTTGATAAAAGCCTTGATGGGCTACTCACACATACATACACGCACACGCACGCACGCACGCACGCACACACACACACACACACACACACACACACACACACACACACACACACACACACACACACACACACACACACACACGCACGCACACACACACGCGCGCACACACACACGCGTGCGCGCGCGCGCGTACCTAAACCATTTTTGGAGACTTGCAGCCTACCATATTTTTCTTCCCAACGTCACATTACAGTTGTTTCCGTAGAAGACGACTTTCCATGTACAGAATAGGATCATCAAAACTCACGCTGACGGCGACACTTGGATGCTAAGACAGCACGCAAGCAGCAGGCTTGAATGAAGCTGAACGACTTGAAACATGCACACAGTTATGGCCCCTGATTCTGTTGCTTGATGTTATGTCTGCAAAGCTCAAAGCTGATGGCATGAAAATCCTGATTCGTACACGTAGCATCGCTTGTCTACGACTTTGCCAGCGTCGGTGCTGGGTTTGACACTGTTCACCGAAAACAAAACAGCAACAACAACAACAGCAACAACAAATAGGACGCCAGAGTATAGGGGGCTCCTGTGTTGGGGAGATGACACCGTGTTTTGTTTTTGTTTTGTTTTTGTTTTGTTTGTTGTTGTTGTTGTTTTTAACTGTACGAAGCTTTGTGACTTTGAAATATGCGGCCCATTCGGGGGTGGGTGGGGGTGGGGGTGGGGGGTGGGGGACTTCGTGCTGTTGCTTGATGTCAGGATCATCCTGCTTTTCCGCACTCCGCTTCTGACCGTTCACATATTCTTCACCTCTTCTTCTCCACTGTACCCCTGTTCATCCCTCGTGCGTCCTCTTTGAAAGATATAGAAGGGTGAGGTAAGCTAACAGGACATTGGCGGCACCATTGCAGACCTTCAGTGGTGACTAATAGTGATCTGTGTATCAACACACACACACACACACACACACACACACACACACACACACGCACACACACACACACACACACACACACACACACACACACACACACACACACACGGGAACAGGTCATTGTTTTTTTTTTTCAATCTTTGTTTGCTTTGTTGGGATTCGCTGTCCTGTGTTATAACATCAAAAAACAGTGGACATTGTTTTGTCTCAGTTCCTCGTGTTTTTATGACGTCAGGAGCAGTGTGAATTGTAATGACTCGTTGTCCCACGCTTTACTGACCACCGAAGCAGTGAACACTGTTATTTTGATGTCGTCGTTACTGATCCCCTCTCTCTCTCTCTCTCTCTCTCTCTCTCTCTCTCTGTGTCACACACACACACGCGCGCGCGCGCGCACGTACATACGTACGTACGTACATTCATTTAAAATTAACGTCGACGGAGAACATGAAAGGCTGTTGATGTATTAAACGATGTTTTGAAACGGCAATATGCTTTAGTACATTGATGCTTTATCAAAATGGTGTCCATGACTGCGCTTTCTTCTCTTTCAGATACCGCCGTGGGGGCACCGCCCCCCTCCACCCTGCCCTCGCCAGGGGACCCCCGTCCCCCTCCCCGACCCAGGTGGGGGGAGGGGCAGGCGGCGAGGGGAGGGGCAGGGGAGGATGGAGGAGGGAAGTGTCCCGAGGAGGTCTGTCTGTGCGGAGAGCGCGCCAGTGAGGGTGAGGCGGACAGGGTGCGACAACTCCTGCAAGCCGGGGTTTCAGTGCAGCCTGATCAGGTTAGTGTGTCCCCATGTCTGTCTGTCTGGCCGTCTGACCAGGCGAGTGAGTGTCTACCCAAAGTTCGTCAGGGCTTTTGTTTGTTTGGTTTTTGCTGGATGAATAGATTATCTTCCAGTAGTGAAATTTGTCTGGGAGCAAAATTCTTCCCCCGATTTCGTTTTTTTTTTTTAAATCTTTTTTTTTTTTTTTTTTAATGACTGTCTTCCACTTTCAGTAATGAAATTTGTCTGGAAGCAAAATTCTTCTCAATGTTCGTCAGGCCGGTTTTTGTTTTGTTTTGTTTTGTTTGTTTTTTTGTTTGTTTTTTTTTTTTTCTTAAATTTCCATTAGCACTATCTGATCACACAGCCAGCCATCCGTTCTTCTGCTTGTAGGCCGAATTAGGCAGCCCAGCATACTGACCAAATTGCTGCACGTGAGCTTTGACTTCAACGGCCGCAGTATCCTATTGGATAGGGAGGTTTCTCGCCAGAGAAGACACTGCGTTTTGGTGCTGGTGCTGAGCCACTTCAGTAGTACTTTCAGTTGCATGGTATTGCTGGCAGAGATTTTTTTTTTTTTTTTCACACTGGGTGTCTCCATCCTTGCCGACCTACCTGGCCCTTCTGTTTCTTCTGTCTCTGTGTCAGTGTGGGCCTGGTTCGTTGACTTTCAGTCTGTCTGTCCCCCCCCCCCCCCCCCCCCCCCCCTGCCTCTCTGTCTCTCTTGTCCCTCTTCTCTCTTCTCTCTCTCTCTCACTCTTTCTCTCCTCCTGAACATAGCCCCATCTCTCTCTCTGTCTCTCGTTCTCTGTCTCGTTCTCTCTCTTGTTATCTCTCTCTCTCGTCAGTCATTCATTCTCTCTCTCTCTCTCTCTCTCTCTCTCTCTCTCTCTAACTCTCTCTCCCAGCTCTCTCTCTCCTCTCTCTCTCTCTCTCTCTCTCTCTCTCGCTCTCTACTCTCTCCTCTCCCCCAACGCAACCCCCACCCCACCCCCCCCCCGTCCCTTTGAGTGGGCATAGTCCTTGAAATGAATGGAGCTGACGGGTGACTCTCGCTTTCTAGTGTCCATCTGTCAAAGCGTCACCTCGTTCTTTCTCTCTATTAGGATCGCTTTTTGTGAAGAGTGTGAAATCCTCTCTCTCTCATTTGGGAGGTTCACTCTCTCTCTCTCTCATGGAATAATGTATTGTCAGAATATATCTCTCCTCTCTCTCTCTCTCTCTCTCTCTCTCTCTCTCTCTCTCACCCGGGGCTCCCTCCCTCAACGCAAGGGGACTCCACCTGGCGCCCCTACCGTCCACCTTTGTGAGTGGGTCTCCGAAGCCCGTTGAAACGTTTACATGTACCTTGAAATGAATGGAGCTGACGGGTGACTGACGCTGCATAGTCAGCGCAGGTGAGGAAAAGCGTCACCTCGTTTTTAAGGCAATATTAGGATCGCTTTGTTAAGAGTGTGAAAAAGGCCAGGGACCATTTGGGAGGTCATTTTTTCCCCATGAAATGATCTTTTGGAATAATGTATTGTCAGAAAATATAGCCGAACGGTGAGGCAGGCAGCACGATCTTAGTAATTGGGGGCTTTTGAACGATTTGGGAGGGGGGGTTACCGGACTCATGCCTTCCACCACCCACCCCTCCACCACCCCCCCCTCCACCTTCTCAAATTCCAGGACTTAATGTCTCCGAAGGCCTTTTGAACGGATTTACCTCGCCCTCACACTGCACTTTGTGTCATTGAAAGCTTTTGAACGATGTTGCCCCGTTTTGCCGCCTTAGATTTGCCCCGTTACCGCCGTGCACTTTGTGTCTGGAAGGCTTTGGAATGATTGCCCGTTACCGTCGTAATGCACTTTGTGTCATTGAAAGCTTTTGAACGATTTGCCCCGTTACCGTCGCAATGCACTTTGTGTCATTGAAAACTTTTGAACGATTTGCCCCGTTACCGTCGCAATGCACTTTGCGTCGTTGAAAGCTTTTGAACGATTTGCCCCGTTACCGTCGCAATGCACTTTGTCTCATTGAAAGCTTTTGAACGATTTGCCCCGTTACCGTCGCAGTGCACTTTGTCGTTGAAAGCTTTTGAACGATTTGCCCCGTTACCGTCGCAGTGCACTTTGTGTCATTGAAAGCTTTTGAACGATTTGCCCCGTTACCGTCGCAATGCGCTTTGTCTCATTGAAAGCTTTTGAACGATTTGCCCCATTACCGTCGCAGTGCACTTTGTTTCATTGAAAGCTTTTGAACGATTTGCCCCGTTACCGTCGCAATGCACTTTGTCTCATTGAAAGCTTTTGAACGATTTGCCCCATTACCGTCGCAGTGCACTTTTGTGTCTCATTGAAAGCTTTCGAACGGTTACAAAATTACCATCGTGGTGCACTTTGTCTTGGTGAATGGCGACCTTATCACTGCGTTGACTTTGTTTCTTGGAAGGCATCATTGTTTTGTTTATTTATGTATTTATATGTGTATTTGTTTATTAATATTTGAAGGACTGCTGTGGACCACAAATCTCTACTCGAAATTTTGACATGGCCTGTTTAATGTTTGTAGATCAATTTATCCTTTTTTGTGTGACATATACGGACAGTGTATCTCCTTTCATGATGGACATTAGTGACTGTCGCATTATTTATGTTCTGTAGTGATGATTTTTACAGACTACAGACCTCAGTTCGTCATTTGTGTAGCGACTGTTGCAGATTGTAGGCCGGCTATTTACCGTTTGTGCAGTGACTTATTTTGACTGCATTCCCTTTCATCATTGTGTGGTGGATTATAAATCTCCATCATTTTGTAGTGATTTTATTTTCTTCTGGACTATAGATCTTCCATTCATCGTTTTGTAGTGACTGTTGGTTACTTCCCTTTAGCTTCATAAATCAGCGCACGTCCCCCTCACCCCCCACCCCCCACCCCCCACCCCCCAACATTAGTTTGTGTATTCGTTCACATTTATGAGGTCAGAGCTTAGCAGTGAGTACACTGAGTTGAAACAAACGTGACCTGAACTAAAAGGCATTCAGCTACAGCAAGACGTCAGTTAGAGGAACATGGGAAAGTGGTCGAATATAAGAGCGCGCGCGCGCGCGCGCGCGCGCGTGTGTGTGTGTGTGTGTGTGTGTGTGTGTGTGTGTGTGGTGTGGTGTGAGAGAGAGAGAGAGAGAGAGAGAGAGAGAGAGTGTGTGTGTGTGTGTGTGTGTGTGTGTGTGTGTGTGTGTGTGTGTGTGACATTGACAGAGACAGATTGACCCTGTAATCCCATACATGTGTGGGAGTGGTTGTGGTGGAACAAGTGAAGTCTATGGCAGGGAGGTGTGTATGCAGTACAGGTAGTATCCGTATCAGTGTTGAGACCTCGGGGTTGAGGCTTGTATCTGAACGTCATTTCAGTATTGTGTAAAGTCACTGCGCATTTACCGTTTCTTGTACAATCAGAGTGTCCACAAAGATCGCGGTGTGAATGGCGAATTCAAAGCGTGTCTTTTGCTTCGACAGTCCGCATATGCATACCATAGATGATATTGGTAGGCTTACAACAATATGGCCGTAATATTCATTCATTGCAAGCCTGTCGTCTGCCTTATTATTAGCAGCCTGTGGAAAGGTGCAGGAGAAAAGGTAGTAAAACTGGTCTTAGACTGAGGAGTGTGTCGTGTGAGTGCATGCACATGCATGCGCGAACACGCGCGCTCGCGAACACAGTCACACTACGCAAATACGCACGCACGCACGCACGCACGCACAGACACACACAGACACACACACACACACACACACACTCACACACACACACACTCACTCTCACCTCACACACTGTCTCTCTCTCTCTCTCTGTCACACACTGTGTCTGTCACTCTCTCTCTCTCTCTCTCTCTCTCTCACTCTCTCTCTCTCTCTCTCTCTCTCTCTGCCTCTCTGTGTGTGTGTCACACTCTCTCACCTCACACACTCTCACACTCACACACACACACACACACACACACACACACACACACACACACAGTAACCATGACGAAGCATGCAGAGTGTATCTGAGATCAACATCATAAGAGCAGCTTCACGTCGTGTCTAATGCCCTAATCACGGGGGTGGCGGGCGGGTGTGCGGCTTGTCTCCCTTACGGTCTAATTGCGGAGTGGGACCAGTTGGCGGCATTGTCCCGTAGCAGGGGCCTTCGGACCAGGAACTCACTTCAAAGGTTCGCGGGCTTCAAAGAAGAACCGTGATAGGAAAAGACGAGGGGATTGGGGGGGGGGGGGGGGGGGGGGGGGGGGGGGGGGGGCGTTGGACGTGGGGGGGTGTCACACTTGCGTCTCTGCTGTCTTCCCACGGCTCGCCTGGCTGCTGCTTCCAAGCTGGGCAGGGTTTTTTTTGTTTGTTTTGTTTGTTTTTTTGTTGGTTGGGTTTGTTTTCCCTTACAGGAGCTGCGTCAATCCATTCTGTTGCTATAATTATTACACTGTGGGGAAGGGGTGTTGTAGTGAGGGAGGGGAGGAGAGGCGAAAAAAAAAAAGATGGGTGTAAAGATTAAGAAATATCTCGCACATATATGTATTTTTTACTCATTTCCGGGTCTGTCGTATAATATCTGGGAACCGCGATATCTGAGAACGCGTTCCCAGATTTCCTGAACTTCCAATCGTGAAATCTGGGAACGCATCTTTGGCTCCACAACACACGTAACCACCCATACTCCAGACTATCCTTTAAATAATCAATGCGTGGGGACGGAAGATGGTGTGTTGTGTGTGTGTGTGTGTGTGTGTGTGTGTGTGTGTGTGGCTGACACGAGAACGCGTTCCCAGATATCACGGTAAATCTGGGAACGCGTGCGAAAAAAATAAAATGACAAGAAGGCCAAAGATCTCAAAAGACCTGAATAAAATTGTTTCCTACCTTATCTCGAAAATCCATTCTTTTTCGTCTTCTTTCTGCTCTTCTGAGCTCTGAAAGACCACGTTCACAGACATCACGGGCCTTCCCAGATATCATAGTACATTTTGGGAACGCCTTCCCAGATATCACGTTCCCAGATTTCACGCGACACCGGCAGGAAACTGATTTCCCTTGAGGGTTACCAGGGGAACACTTCCCGAGAGAGATTAACGGAATGACCCGCATCTTTGGCTCCAACAACACACGTTAACCACCCATACTCCAGACTATCCTTTAAATAATCAATGCGTGGGGACGGAAGATGGTGTGTGTGTGTGTGTGTGTGTGTGTGTGTGTGTGTGTGTGTGTGGTGGCTGACACGAGAAGCATCTTGCTTTTAGTCTTGCTCCTCAAGGAAGTCGTCTTTTTTTTTCTTTCTTCTTCTTCTTTTTTTTTTTCTTTTTTTTTTTTTAACGTTAATTAGGTTCAAATTTTTTTTTTTTTTTTTTTTTTTTTTTTTTTTTTTTTATCCTTTTCTTTTTTTTTTTTTATAGTTTGGGTTAATTAGGTTTCAAATAGCCCTTGTTTGTATCAGAATGTTTGTGTGGGTTGCCCTGCCCTTTTCTATGTATATCATTTTGTCCCCCCCCCCCCCCCCCCCCCCCCCCCCCTGCCCCCCCAAAACCCCCCACTATGCCACCTCACGGCTGTTACAGGATGTTAGTGGGTCTGGGTTGGCGTGCAGAGAGACCGCTCTCAGATCCTGTCTTGCTCCTTGAATTTTTTTCCGTTTATTCCTGTAGAGATGCTGGTGGCACAGTGCGACTCGTTTTCGCCGCCTTCTGTGCTGAAAACTTCCTCTTTTCTAACACTGTCTTTGTGTGTGTCATCATTTTTTTTTTGAACTGTTGCTTACTGCCTCTTTGCCTTTGCGGACAATTCCATTCCTCCTGTGTTTGTCCCTGGAAACTGTTACACTTTTTTTTTTTTTTTTTTTTTTTTTTTTTTTGCTGCTTTCAAGTCATGACTTGCCATCCCCACCCCCCTTTCCCGCCAACTCGTTTTTTTTTTTTTTTTTTTTTTAATCTAACTTTTATTAGTTTAATAATGTGAAAAATTGAAGCTATCTACTCTGCTGTCAGTATACCCGCATAGAATTTTTTCTATCATGTTTTTTGTTTGGATATTTTCATTAATCTTTTATGCTTTAATAACCTGTCAGTGATAAATTAAGCGGGATAGGTCATGCCCTCGGTGAAGCCAAGTCAATTATACACTTTAAGGATTCCGGATGTTAGTACCATGTCATTACTGTGTTATTCATCTGTTTTGTGTTTTGTTTGCATGTTTGTTTTTTTTACTAGTTCAGGGTGACCCTTTTTCAGGATGAGACTTACATCCCCGTATGAACTTGACAGCTTTGAAAGACCCTGTGTCGTCCCTGCGGACTGTAATAATATCATGATAAAAGTTAACACTTTCTAGGCCCTGTGTGATCGGTATGAGCTGTAATAGTGTAATGATAAAAGTTAACACTTTCTAGGCCCTGTGTGATCGGTATGAGCTGTAATAGTGTAATGATAAAAGTTAACACTTTCTAGGGCCCTGTGTGATCGGTATGAGCTGTAATAGTGTAATGATAAAAGGTAACACTTTCTAGGCCCTGTGTGATCGGTATGAGCTGTAATAGTGTAATGATAAAAGTTAACACTTTCAAGGCCCTGTGT
>JADBJO010000153.1:241296-296296 GCA_016801955.1 Conus betulinus
ATCCAACTCCACGAGTGGTTTGAACGCCCAAACCATCAGCTCCACAGGCAAACTCTCTTTAACTGATTAGGTAGGTACACACCCGGCTAACCACTGGTTGGTTGATGGTCAGTGTACACTGGACAGTGTGACATCTGTCCGTATCTGGTTTGGGACGAACGATCTGCTTTACTCTCCATTCCAACCCTTTCACCTTCAGTGTGTGTGTACACCATGTCATGGTCTGGTCTTCCCTCACCCCCCCCCCCCCCCCCCCCCCCCCCCCCCCCTTCCTGCCCTTCTCCAACCCCGCTTCTCATCCCCACGCCCTCTTCCAGGTGACTTCTTCCCCCACAGAGAGTCAAGACTGTGACTGGGTCAGAAGCATTTCTGGGTAAACAACACCAGTCAGTGTGCCCCCCCCCCCCCCCCTCTACTCCCTCCTGTTTCCCCCAACCCCCATTTCCCTTGACTCTTCTGATTGGCTTGGAAGCTTTTCCATGGTGAACACCGTCTGTCATTTTTCCTTCCCCCTTCTTCCCTCTTCCCCTCCTCTCCCCATCTACCCACGCTTCTCCTCCACTACTGACGGGGTCCACAGTGTACAGCATCTGTCATTGTCTCTGGCAGAAGGAGAATGAGGTCCTCTGCTGTCGTGTCCAGTGTGTTGTGCTCGGTGTCTGCGTCTTGGGAAGGAGGATGACCTTCAGGGTGGGGTCACTGTCAGAGAGCCTGCCATGGATTGTCTGGGGTCTGATCTCCATGACCTGCAGTGTGGGGTTATTGTGGGGGGGGGGGGGGGGGGGTCCAGTCATGGGACTGTCTAAGTCTCCACTGTTTCTGTTGAGTGGAGAACGACTTCAGTGTGGGGTCACTGTCTGGAGGTCAGTCCATGGACTGTCTGGTGTCTGGTCTCAAAAGTTCTGTCGGAAGGAGAATGATCTACAGTGTGGGGTCACTCTCTAGGGATCATTCATAGACAGTCTGGTCTCCACTGTTCAGTGGGAAAAAGGATGTCCTTCAGTGTGGGGTCACCGTCAGGGGGTCAGGCCATGGACTGTCTGGTGTCTGGTCACTGTTCTGTCAGAAAAGGTTTACTGTCAATGTGGGATCACCATCAGGGGTCGGTGATGGACAGTCTCATCTCCACTGTTCTGTTGGAAGCATGATGACTTTCATTGTGAGGTCACTGTCACATTGGTGGTTCGTGGACTGTCTGGAGTGTCCACTATTCTATTGGAAGGAGAACAACCTTCAGTGTGGGGTCACTATCTGGAAGTCAGTCCATGGACTGTCTGGTGTCTGGTCTCCACTGTTCTGTAGGAAGGAGGATGACCTTCAGTGTGGGGTCACCGTGTGGGGGTCAGTCATGGACTGTCTGGTGTCCACTCTTCTATTGGATGGAGAATGACCTTCAGTGCAGGGTCACTATCAGAGAGCCTGTCGGTGATTGTTTGGTGTCTGGTCTCCTCTTTTCTATCACTGGAAGTGGATAACCATCAGTGTGGGGTCACTGTCAGGGGGTCAGTGATGGACAGCCTCATCTCCACTGTTCTGTTGGAAGGATGATGACTTTCATTGTGAGTTCCCTGTCTCAGGGTCAGTTCATGGACTGTCTCTTCATTCACTGTTCTGTTGGAAGGAGGACAATCTTCAATGAGGGGTCACTGTCTGGGGGTCATTGATGGACTGTGTAGTCTCCACTGTTTAGTTGGAAGGACAACTGTTAATATGGGGTGACCATCAGGAGTAAGTCATGGATTGTCTGGTCTCCACTGATCTCTTGGACTGAGGATGACCTGTGAGGGGTCACTGTCAGGAAGACCAGTCGTTGACTGCATGGTAGGTAGCTGGACACCATAGTTCTGTAGTAAGGAGGACAGCCTTCAGTGTGGGGGTCACTTCAGGGGTCAGTCATTGACTGCCTGGTGTCTGGTCTCCAGTGTTCCATTGGACGGAGGACGGCCTGCACTGTGGGTTTTACCATCAGGCCAGTCCATGGCCTGTGTGGTTTCCATTGTTCTGTTGGAAGGAGGACGATCTTCAATGTAGGATCACTGTCTCAGAGTCATCATGGACCATCTGGTCTTCACGGTTCTGTTGGAAGGAGGATGATTATCAGTGTGAGGTCATTGTCTGGGGGTGAGTCGTTGATTACCTGGTGTGTGGCCCCTGCTGTTCGGCTGGATAAGGAGGATATCTTACAGAGGGTTTTGATAGCAGGTTACCTGTGTTATTGAAGGCCTCGTGTAGGGCTTGACCTGGGGTGTAAATGACCAGTGACCCAGCGTTAGTGCTGGTCTCAGGCTTAGATTTTTAGGGGGTGTAAATGACAGGTTTCCCAGTGTTAATGAAAGTCTCAGGTTCGGGGATGTGACGTGAAGTTTTAAGGACAAGTTGCACAGTGTTATTGAGTGCCTCTGGTTAGGATGTTACATAGTTGTTTTTTTTTTAATGACAGGTTACACTGTGTTGTTGAAAGCCTTCTATTAGGATGGTACATGGGGTTTCATGACAGATTACACAA
Organism: Conus betulinus; assembly: GCA_016801955.1. Classification (NCBI taxonomy): domain Eukaryota; kingdom Metazoa; phylum Mollusca; class Gastropoda; order Neogastropoda; family Conidae; genus Conus; species Conus betulinus. Next base: position 243,803 of record JADBJO010000153.1, read on the forward strand.
AGCCACAGAAGATGTCCATTTCCATGATGTGTTACAAATGGGTTATGCTGCATTCTTAGGGATTTTGACGTTATGGTGTTTAATGATATGATACAGACGGGCTACATTGTTTAACTGAGGGTCTGTTATAGAGTTCTTTGGTATGTTTCAGGGGGATTATGCTTTGTTATTCAGGGGTCTCTTGTTGTCATGGTTTTCCAGTGTGTTACAAATGAGTTACACAGTGTTACTGAGGGTCTGTTGTTGTCATAGTGTTCCATAGTGTGTTACACAGTGTTAATGAGGGTCTGTTGTTGTCATGGTGTTACATAGTGTCTTACGGATGAGTTGCACAGTGTTGCTGGGGAGTGTTACATGGTGTGTCACAGATGGGTTATACAGCCTTAATGAGGAGTGTTACCTGGTGTGTCACAGATGGGTTACACAGCCTTAATGAGGAGTGTTACATGGTGTGTCACAGATGGGTTACACAGCCTTAATGAGGAGTGTTACCTGGTGTGTCACAGATGGGTTATACAGCCTTAATGAGGAGTGTTACATGGTGTGTCACAGATGGGTTATACAGCCTTAATGAGGAGTGTTACATGATGTGTTACAGATGGGTTACACAGCGTTACTGAGGGCCAGTAGTCAGGGGACGGTGGAGGTGGTCAAAGTACTGCTGGAGGCAGGGTGCGCCGTAGACTTTGCTGATAACGTGAGTACACCCCTCCACACCCCTTGTAAAGTGCTTCACAGCACACCACACTGCACCACACAACACCATACTGCCCCACACAACACCATACCACCCCACACACACAACACCATACCCCACACAACACCATACCATACCACACAACACTACACAACCCACCACACCACACCTGCACAGCACCATTCCATTTTTCACAACGCCAAACCATACACCACCACATCACGCCCACACCACACTACACTATCCCTCCATTTGTTTGACACAGCACACACACACACACACACACACACACACACACACACAAACTGAGGCAAACTCTATAGGTCTGTTTTATCACTTCCTGCTCCCCACTCTTTTTTCACACCTCACCAGACCCTGTCTCTCTTCGACCGCTCTTCTACCCTTTTTGACTGTCTCCTCACATTGTGCATGTGTGTGTGTGTGTGTGTGTGTGTGTGTGTGTGTGTGTGTGTGTGTGTGTGTGTGTGTGTGAGTGCATGTGTGTGTGTATGTGTGTGTGTGTGTATGTGTGTGTGTGCGGTGTGTGTGCATGTGTGAGTGTGTGTGAGTACATGTGTGTGTGTGTGTGTGTGTGTGTGTGTGTGTGAGTGCATGTGTGTTTGTGTGTGTGTATGTATGTGTGTGTGTGTGTGTGTATGCGTGTGTGTGTGTGTATGCGTGTGTATGCGTGTGTGTGTGTTGTGTGTGTGTGTTTGTGTCTGTGAATGCGTGTGTGCGCATGTTTGTGTGTTGCAGCATAAAAACACAGCCTTACACGAGGCAGCGTGGCATGGCTTCAGTCAAACTGTTCAGCTTCTGGTCAAGCACAATGCTGATGTCTTTCGAGTTAACCAGGTGAGTAGTCTTGTACTCTAGTGTTACAGAGTGATGTCTTGTATGTTACGATGCATGTTTTATTTGTATGTTGCAGAGTGACGCTTTGTGTGTCATGTAATGATGATGTACATTTCATGTGTGTGTTGCATAAGAAATGCATGTACTATGCGTTTGTTACAGAGTAATGCTTTGTGTTTTTTATGACAGTAATGCATACCATACGTGGGTGTTACTTACCAAAGATTTGTGATGTATATGCATGTTACAGAGTAGAACTGTGTATGTTACACAATGATGATGTATACGATGTGTATATATTACAAAGTTATCATGTGTGTCTTCTTCTTCTTCCTAAAAGACTGGTTCACTCAAAAATGAGTAGGTCACCAGTGTGCATGTTAAAAAGTAAATAAAATGAAATAAAATAAAACAAAAACACTGATATATACCATATTGTATATCACAAAGTTATGATGTGTTTGTTACATTACTCTGATATATACCATATTGTACATCACAAAGTAATTATGGGTGTGTAATGTGTGTTATGTATTTGTTACAGAGAGATAATGTGTGTGTTACATAACAATAATCACATACTCTTTATGTGTCTGTCACAGAGTGGTTTCACAGCTCTCCACCTGGCTGCCCAGAATGGACACAACGAGACCTGTCGAGTTCTGCTGTACGGAGGGATCAAACCTGACCTGCAAAACAATGTACCTGTTCTCTCACCCCACCCACCCCAACCCCCCTCTTCCCACTCCTCACCTGGCCTGTCTGTCCATCTGTTCATGGCTGTCTTGTCTTATCACTGGCTTTGTCTGTTGTTCACATCTGTCTGACTGTCTTAGGCTTTGCCTTTCTCTCTGTTTGTCTGTCGTGGGTTTTTAATCTATCTGTTCATGTGCTGTGTTGGCTTTTCCATCTGTTTGTGTGTGTCTGCCTGTCCCGGGTTTTGTCTGACTTGTGTTTATGTGTGTTTGTCTGTTTGTGTCTGCCTGTCATGGGTTTAATCCATCTGTCCATGTCCATCATTGGCATTCCCATCTGTTTTGTGCATGTCTGTCATGGGTTTAATCCATCTGTCCATGTCCATCATTCGCATTCCCATCTGTTAGTGCCTGTCTGTCATGGGTTTAATCCATCTGTTCATGTCCGTCATTGGCATTCCCATCTGTTCATGCCTGTCTGTCATGGGTTTAATCCATCTGTTCATGTCCGTCATTGGCATTCCCATCTGTTCATGCCTGTCTGTCATGGGTTTAATCCATCTGTTCATGTCCGTTATTGGCATTCCCATCTGTTCATGCCTGTCTGTCATGGGTTTAATCCATCTGTTCATGTCCGTCATTGGCATTCCCATCTGTTCATACCTGTCTGTCATGGGTTTAATCCATCTGTCGATGCCCGTCATTGGCATTCCCATCTGTTTGTGTCTGTCTGTCATGGGTTTAATCCATCTATCCATGTCCATCATTCGCATTCCCATCTGCTCGTGCCTGTCTGTCATGGGTTTAATCCATCTGTCCATGTCCGTCATTGGCATTTCCATCTGTTCGTGCCTGTCTGCCTGTCCTCGCTTTGTTTGTCTCTGTGTTCATCATGTCTGTCTGCCTGTCATTGACTTTGTCTGTCTGTTATTGTCTGCCTGTCTTGGGCTTTCTCTGTCTGTCATTGTCTGCCTGTCGTGGGCTTTGTCTGTCTGTCATTGTCTGCCTGTCATGGGTTTTTTTGTCTGTCTGTCAATAGTGTCATTGTCTGGCTGTCTTGGGCTTTGTCCATCTGTCATTGTCTGCCTGTCATGGGCTTTGTCCGTCTGTCATTGTCTGCCTGTTGTGGCTGTCTGTCTGTCATTGTCTGCCTGTCATGGACTTTGTCTGTCTGTCTGTCAATAGTGTCATTGTCTGCCTGTCTTGGGCTTTGTCCGTCTGTCATTGTCTGCCTGTTCTGAGCTTTGTCCATCTGTCATTGTCTGCCTGTCGTGGGCTTTGTCTGTCATTGTCTGCCTGTCGTGGGCTTTGTCTGTCATTGTCTGCCTGTCGTGGGCTTTGTCTGTCTGTTATTGTCTGCCTGTCAAGGGCTTTGTCTGTCTGTCAATGGTGTCATTGCCTGTCTTGGGCTTTGTCCATCTGTCATTGTCTGCCTGTCATGGGCTTTGTCTGTCATTGTCTGTTTGTCATTGTCTGCCTGTCATGGCTTTGTCTGTCTGTCTGTCATTGTCTGCCTGTCATGGGCTTTGTCTGACTGTCATATTGTCTGCCTGTCTTAGGCTTTGTCCGTCTGTCATTGTCTGCCTGTCATGGGCTTTGTCTGTCTGTCATTGTCTGCCTGTCGTGGGCTTTGTCTCTCTATCATTGTCTGCCTGTCATTGTCTGCCTGTCTTGGGCTTTGTCTTTCTGTTATTGCCTGCCTGTTGTGGGCTTTGTCCGTCTGTCATTGTCTGCCTGTGTTTGGGCTTTGTCTGTCTTTGTCTGCCCTGTCGTGGGCTTTGTCTGTCATTGTCGATCTGTCATTGTCTGCCTGTTCGGCTTTGTCTGTTTGTCATTGTCTGTCTTGTCTTGGGCTTTGTCCATATGTCATTGTCTGCCTGTCGTGGGCTTTCTCTGTCATTGTCCGTCTGTCATTGTCTGCCTGTCGTGGGCTTTGTCTGTCTGTCATTGTCTGCCTGTCGTGGGTTTTGTCTGTCTGTCATTGTCTGCCTGTCTTGGGCTTTGTCCGCCCGTCATTGTCTGCCTGTCACGGGCTTTGTCTGTCTGTCATTGTCCGTCTGTCATTGTCTGCCTGTCTTGGGCTTTGTCCGTCTCTCTCTTTATCATTTATTATGCTGTGTCACTGGCTTTTGTCCATGTCTTCATATCTGTCATGGGCTTTGTCCGTCTGTTCTTCTTGTCTGTCTTTGGCTTCCGTCTGTTTTTCTGTGATGATGTCTGTCCCTGTCTTTAGGCTTTGTCTGTCTCCACATAGCTTGCCCTGACTGGCTGACTGTGTAGGTTGTCACACACTGTGGTCATGGTCCATCGGAACTCTGATCAGTTGGTTAGTTGATATCAGTTTGTTCTGTGTCATGATAGATGTGTCAAAAAGTGTGTCATCACAAGTGGCATCCTGTACAGAGATTATAGCGCATAGGTTCTGTAGAACCAGTGTCATCAGATGGGAGTAGTTCAAACTACATAACTGGTAACATTTTTTATCACCCAAGAAAAAGGATGTTAAAGAGATGATCAAGTATTTGACTTGTATCCAGTATTTGATGTATGTCTCCACACTTTCGTGGCATGTTTTGACTGGTAAAGAAGAAATTGTGGTCTGGTGATGTCTGGGGGTTGTGTTGGAGCCAGGAGGATGGTGAAGTGGAAAGAATTCAGTCATAGCTTGTGAGCTCCCCCTCATGGCAGGGTCTTTGAGCTAAACCAGAGGCCAAGTCCATTATCTGGTAGGGTCAGTCTGGGCTGGTCAGTGGGATAGATGTGTTGTTGTCACATGCTTTACGCCAGCAATGATGTCAGTGTTTATATGTGATGTCAGTGGTGGTATGATGATGTCAGTTATGTATGATGATGTCAGCAGTGTGTGATGATGTCAGTGCTGTATGATGATGTCAGCAGTGTATGATGATGTCAGTGTTGTCTGATGATGTCAGTGGTGTTTCATGATGTCAGTGATGTATGATGATGTCAGTGATGTTTGATGTCAGCTGTGTGTGATGATGTCAGTGTTATATGATGATGTCAGCAGTGGACGATGATGTCATTGGTGTGTATGATGATGTCAGTGGTGTGTGATGATGTCAACAGTGTGTTGTGATGATGTCAGTGGTGTATGATGATGTCAGCAATGTGTGATGATGTCAGCGGTATGTGATGATGTCAGCAGGGTGTGTATCAATGATGGTGACTTGGTGTTTTCAGTATGGGGATACTGCCCTACACACAGCGGCCAGGTACGGTCACGCCGGAGTGACACGCATCCTGATCAGCGCCAGGTGCAAACTGAACACGCCCAACAAGGTACAGGACCTCTCTCTGATTGCCACTGGCATATCATGCTCTGTCTGTCTGAGGCTCTGTGCCTACTGTGGAAATAGAGGTTATCAGTGAGAACAGAAGGCCTCCGTTTAGTTCTGGATTATTCTGAGGAATGACAGGTTGTCATTGTATTTTGCGTGTGCCTTTTCATTACTTATGACATGGTTTTTTTTTTTGTAAGAAAGCAAAAACCATTCCCCCAATTATACTATCAATTATTCTTACTTGCTTTTGAACTAAGCTGTTCTTGTGAGAACGTTATGCTAGTAAATCAAGTTTTTAAATCATAAAATCTAACTTGGCAACAGTTATGTATACAGCATGCTTCCAGCGCATGTGCAGGTTTTCTTTGGGCTGTGTTCTGGACGTAAATTCATATGTATATGATATATAGATATACATAAATAAATTTGAAGGTAATGCCTAGTTAGAGTGTTCAGATGTGTTGGAAAATGGATTGTCTTGTGTATGATGTATACATTTATGAATTGAAAGAGGTGCATCTTCACTATTGTAACATGAGTTGGCCTGTGTGTTACATTCACATGTACCTTAATGGAATACAGCACATCATCGGTGAAAGGTGCTTGTCTGTGTTGAATGGGGTGCAATCCTGTACGTGTCCTATTTGAGAAATGTAAGTCTTCCCACCTGATCAGAAATGTTCTCCTCTTGCTTAGACAAGGAATGGGTGAGTTGGTTGTCCTCTGCTCATTCTGCGACCAGGTGAGAGCATGGTCTCTTTGTGGGATGTCACTGGTGGGCTTGGTGGTGTCACAAGATGTGAGCGATGTTTTTGCTGATGTCAGTGATGTTACAAGATGCAAATGCAGTTTTTGCTGATGTCGGTGGTGTCACAAGATATGATAGGTGTTTTTGATTATGTCAGTGGTGTCACAAGAGTTGAGCACTGGTTTTGCTGTCGTTGGTGTCACAAAATGTGAGAGCAGTTTTTGCTGATATCATTGGTGGTGTCAGTTTTTGCTCATTGGTGTCACTAGACCTGAGAACAGTTTTTTGCTGCTGTCATTGGTGTCACATGATGTGATAGCGGGTTTTTGCTGATGTCACTAGTGTCACAAGATATAAAGTCTGTTTTTTGCTGGTGTCAGTAATTTCAAAAGATGTTACCCTTCCTTTTACTGATGACACTGTGTGTATTTGACTTTCGGAAATAATTGGTGTCAAAAGACGTGAACACTTGGTTTACTAATGTCGCTGGTGTTACAAAATATGCATGCTGTTTTTGCTGATGTTACAAGTTGTGAACACTGTGATGTCAGCAGTGTAACCAGATGAGAGCACTTGATATACTGATGTCACTGGTGTTACAAGATGTGAGCACTTGCTTTTGTTGATGTCACCGATATCACAAGATAATGGCACTCAATTTGCTGATGTCACTGGTGAAACAGGATGACAGCTCTGCTTTTGCTGATGTTATTGGTGTCACAAAATGTGATCTGTAATTTCACGGTGAGCGCTGGACTTCCTACGGTGTCAGTAGTGTTACGCTGCTTTTTCTACAGTCACAGAAATCTCTGAAAACACTTTGTCAGAGTTGCAATTCTATAGTCTCATGTGTGTCGCAAAACTGCAGTTTTTCTTCTGTCTGTCTGTCTGTCTATCTCTCTCTGTCCATCTCTCTCTCTTTCTCTCTCTCTCTCTCTCTCAAATTTGATTTAGTTTAAATACAGTCCAGCTTGCACTGACGCAAGTCACTTAGAGATGATTGATAAAGATCAACTGTTATGTATTTGCAATGTTTTCAAAGGCTATGTGACAAGTTGAACTGATCAGACGATTTATGCTCATGTCCTGTTGACTTCTGTTTCTAGCTGTCCTCCATCCTGGGTTTTGTACTTAAAACTTTTTTTTTTTTTTTTTTCTGAATCATTAGGGTAGCCATTTCTGATTTTTGTATGCATGTGCATTTACACTTAGACCTATTAGATTAAAGGGTGATTAAGCTGTGATTTCAATCACAGGAATGCGTAAATATTTTTCTTATATTTTTGTTTACATTCATATGTTGTATATTTTTCATAATTCCCCATGGTCATGGAGGAAGGGCAAGGCTAGAGGGGAAGGGAGATGAGTTTACATAGTGTAATATGTTGTATGAGTTGTTTATACGTTGTGTCAGGTGTTGCTCATCACCTGAGTTGACTTGCACAATGACCTTGCATTACGTGTCTCTAGGTGGTCTGATTCATCGTTGACTGTGGCTTTGTTTTTGCCGTCATAATGGCACTGAAATCTGATGCATTGTCAACTGTGTCCTTTTCAAACAGACGGGGACACCGCCTTGCACATCGCAGCGCGCTGAAGCGGCGAAAGAGATCACCAAGATCTTGATGGAATCAGCTGTGGATATTCACGTCAGAAATAAGGTAAGGACCTGTTTTCAGTTAAACAGTCACAGTTTCACAATAAAGTCTTAATTAAGAAAGTCATAGCCTCATTGTGGAATTTTGCAAGTCATAGCATCACATTGGAGTCTTAAGCAGTCATAGCATCACATTGGAGTCATAGTTATAGATTCTCAGTTGTGCCACCAACAGTCACATTGCATTGGAGTCATGAATAGTCATATCATCAAAGTGGAGTCTTTAGCAGTCAGTGTCATATTGGAATCTTCAGCAGTCATAGTGTTAAATTCGAGACATAATCAGAGGATCACATTTGATTCTGAAGCAGTCATAGTGTCACTGTGGGGTCTGAAGCGGTCATAGTGTCACTGTGGGGTCTGAAGCAGTCATAGTGTTGCTGTGGGGTCTGAAACAGTCATAGTGTCACTGTGGGTCTGAAAGTGGTCAAGTGTCACTATGGGATCTGAAACAGTCATAGTGTCACTGTGGGATCTGAAACAGTCATAGCGTCACTGTGGGGTCTGAAACAGCCATAGTGTCACTGTGGGGTCTGAAGCAGTCAGTGTCACTGTGGGGTCTGAAGCAGTCATAGTGATCTGTGTGTGGTCTGAAACAGTCTGTTACTGTGGGGTCTGAAGCAGTCATAGTGTCACTGTGGGTTTGAATCAGTCAGTGTCACTGTGGGGTCTGAAGCAGTCATAGTGTCACTGTGGGGTCTGAAACAGCCATAGTGTCACTGTGGGGTCTGAAGCAGTCATAGTGTCACTTTGGAGTGTGAAGCAGTCATAGTGTCACTGTGGGATCTGAAGCAGTCATAGTGCCACTGTGGGGTCTGAAGTAGTCACAGTGTCACTGTGGGGTCTGAAGCAGTCATATAATGTCACTGTGGGCTCTGAAACAGACATATAATAACATTGGAGTCTTAAGCAGTCATTACATCAAAATGGAGTTTTAAGCAGACATAGGATCATAGTAGGGTCTAATCAGTCAAAGTATTACAGTTGAATCTGCAGTCATAGTATCAAATTTGTAGTCTTAAGCTGTCTTATCGCATTTGAGTCTTAAGCAGTCATAGTATCACATTTGTAGCCTTAATAAGCTGCCATATTGCAATTAGTCATAAGCAGTCGTAGGATCAAAATGGAATCACAATAGAGATTTTTAAGCAAGCAGTCATAACAACATCATGAAGTTTAGCTGTCATGGCATCACATTTCAGTCTTAAGCAGTCATAGCATCACAGTGGAATCTCTGTAAGCAGTCATAACATCACAGTCGAATCTACATTTTAAGCAGTCATAGTAAAGGAATCTTGAGCAGTCATAATATCACAGTCAAGTCTTAAGCAGTTGTAGCATCACAGTCGTGTCTTAAGCGTCATAGCAACATAGTAGAGTCCTAAGCAGTCATAGCATCAAACTGGAGTCACAAATCAAGTCAAAAACAGTCATAGAATCCCATTGGAGTCTTAAGCAGTCAAAACCTTACAGTGGAATCTTTAGTATTCATAGCATCCTATTAGAATCTTATGCAGTCATAGAATCACAGTGAAGCCTTAAGCAGTCTTAGCATTACATTAGCATCTCAAGCAGTCATAGTTTCACATTGGAGTCTTTAAGCAGTCATTACATCACATTAGTTTCAAGTGATCATAGTATCACATTGGAGTCTTAAGTAGTCATAATATATAATAGTCTTAAGCAGTCCTAGTATCACAGTGGGGTCTAAAGCAGTCATATCATGACAGTAAAGTCTTTAACCCTTCTCATGCCAAGTACTTTAGGATATGGAAACCAAGTTGTTTTTTTTTTACTGACTCAGAATTTTACCACCTACATTACAAAAAAATTCCAGAAAATACAGTTCTGATTAAATTGCCATGAGATTTGGTGAAATTAAGCAGAAATGCATGTAATTGTTCTGACATTAATTTCAAGTGTATAATTTTGTGTTTTTGTTTGTTGTTGTTGTAGATGGCGGCGATTGTTGGGGTACCATGGAACTTTCGGGTCGCATATTATTATTGGAATTGGAATCAATCAGTTCGGCCACATATTCTTCTTTCAGCACTCTTCTCTTTGTTGCCTCAAAACATTACTTCACTGTAAATTCTTCAAAATTCTGGTCATTACTTCCAAAGTCACCGAAGAGTTCAGCTAGAAACACTTCGGTTACCTTCATCATAGAAACTGCTAAAAAAAATCGAAAAATTTCCACTGAATTGAAGTTTTGCTGCTTGAAATTGCAGACAAAGGAGTTCTTGGTGTTTAGCTCACGTGCTTTGTGCTCTGATAGGGGAAATGACCGCTTTCAGTTTTGGTGGCAGCTGCTTCTCGGTGGTAGCTATGCCTTTGGCTCTCAGGTTAAACGTCATCGGTGGCAGCTCACGGTGGGAAGGAGAGTTAAGCAGTCCTTGCATCACAGTGGAATCTCGGCACACTCCTAGCATCACATAGTGGTCATATTGTGACACCACACAAGAAACAAGAAGCTTTATAGTGGCAAGTGATTCTGTTAGTTGCACAAGAGTTTGCTGGCAGTGACAGACCTGGGATGATAGTGAGCTATGATGGTTCATCACAGCACCAGAGAGTTGTAAAGAACTGCTAGCAAGCATAGAAAATTGTCAGTGAACTATACTGGTTCCTCACAGTATCAGAGTAGTGGAGAATTGGTGTTGGTGATCATTAGAAAATTGATTATTTGTCACATTTAGTGAGCTGTCTTATGTGCCTGTGCAACCCAGCATTTAAAAAAGAAGCTTCTCATTACTGTCTTCTCTATGCCTGTTTCTCTCATGATTAAAAGCAGTGTAACGTGATCTTGTCCTCCTTTCGCAGCAAAATGAGACGGCGGTGGATGTGGCCCGACGCAAAGAGCACCCAGAAATCATCCTGCTCATCACCTCTGTGTCCAGGGTAGGTGACAGTGTTCATGGTTGATAAGTCACAGTGTTCTTGATTGATAGGTCACAGAGTTCTAGGTTGATAGATGCCAGTGTCCTTGGTTGATAGATCTCAGTGTTTTCGGTTGATAGATCTGTGTCCTTGTTCTTGGTTGATAGATCTCGGTGTTTTGGTTGGAAGATCTCAGTGTTCTAGGTTGATAGATCTTAGTGTTCTAGGTTGATAGACCTTAGTGTTCTAGGTTGATACATCACGATGTCCCAGGTTGTTATGTCACAATGTCCTAGGTTGATAGATCTCTCAGCATTCTAGGTTGATAGGTTATGGTATTCTATGTACATGAAAACTACAACCCACTTCTCTTTCTCAATTATTGCATGAAATACAACCTTTCTCACTTTCACTTATTTTCTGATGTATCACTGTTTCCTCTCATCTCAGCCCTGATATGGCCGCTTGTGGTTGCTTGGGCGTGGGGGGTGGGGTGAGGGGGATAAAAATGTTCATTAGAATTGAATTGAATTCCGCTCAGTTATCAAGCAGAATGTCACTTATCTTTTCCTCATTTAATGAGTGAAATATCTCTTCTTTCTTTCTTACCTATTGTCTGAAATATCGCCTTTTTCACTTAAACTTATCGTGAGAAATTTTTTTTTTTTTTTTTTTTCATTTTTTTGGGAAACATATCACATGTCCTCTCTCTAATATAGTGTGTAGTATCACTTTTTCCATCTCACAAATTTTGTGTCAAACCTCTCATATATTTTGTTAAACATCATGTTTCTGACTATCACTTATTATTATAAGAAATTCACCTTTTCTGTCTCTCAATTTTGTGTCAGACACTGACTTTTTCCTCTCATGTGTGTTTTGAAATGTGACCTTTTCCATTTTCAGTCATAGTTGGAAATGTCATTTTTTTTCCTTTCTTGTATGTTGTCTGTGCTTGTCCCTTTTTGGTGACGGCAGTACACTTTAAACCACAAGGGGCATACATATTGATAACTATAATTTATTGAATGTAATAAGGACTGGTTATACAGGTTTCAGTTTCAATTTCATCAAGGAGGTGTCACTGCGTGCGGACTAGTCCATATACACTACACCACATCCGCTAAGTTTTGAGACCACACTATGCATGATTTTAAGCTGATGGATAAATTAATTAACAACTAAGATGAGAGAATTGAAGAAGAGGCTCTCGTGGCTACGACTTAGCAGATGTCAGACCTATGCATTAGCGCAATGCGCTGATCAGACCTTGAGTGCCTACCTAACATGGTTATACAATGATACACATAGTGCAGGCTCTGTTGGAAAGAGGCAGGAAGCCCAACCGTTGTCAATGTGTTGCTAATAATAATAATAATAATAAACTGGTCTTCATATAGCGCTTTGCCAATGGTTCAAGGTGCTGACTATCCACACTCTCGTGTACACAGCAGGCTGCCTACCTGGGTAGTGCTGCCTGCCGGTGCTTTATTGAGTCGTTTCCCATGACATCCGATCAATATCGTTCACTCAGTTTCCTTATTTCATTCTTTCAGTTTCTCATGTAGGGTGCATGCTATCTGTATGTGTGTCATCCATACCAGTGGGCAAGCTTGCTTTCTCTTCTGAAAGTTGTGATGGGATTTTACTTGTGTGCAAGATGTTATGCGTGTGTGTTCAACACACAAACATAAATATGGAACCTCAGTTTATAGTCTCATTCGAAGGACTATTTGGGAAATGGAGTCAGAACCTATGTTAACTCCGAAGGGAAAAAAATCCCTTGTGTACCGAAATGGCTCAGTGTCACCAAGACTACAATTCCAGCCTCTACCAACTGAGCTATTCCAGCCCCAGTTTTAAACTCCATGTGTATATCAAAACTGTGTGTGCTGCATAGAGGGGAGAGAGAGTAGAGCGCAAGTCAGCAGTATTACCATGATACGTTTCTTCTTCACCCTTCCCTGTTTTTTTTTTTTTTTTGGGGTACATCATTATTTCCTTACTGACACAGCCTCGTTCTGCTGGCCCCAAGATGCGTGATGTGTCAGGCGTGACCTTCAAGGATGACCTTGAGGATAAGGGACCAGTCGTGTGTGCGCTGATGATGAGCCGCCAATCAAACCTGAGAAACCAGAGAAAGAGCGACGCCTCTTCCCATTCTTTAGGAGGAAAAAGAAGGTGAACAGTTGCATGCTCAACTGAGAGTGTGTTTGGTGTGTGTGTGTCTGTCTGTTGGCATGTATGTGTGTGCCTGCATATGAGAGTGCGTGTGTGTGTGCTAGTGTGCACACACGTGTATGTGTGTGTGTGTGTGTTTGTGTGTGTGCCTGTGGATGAGTTTGTGTGTGTGTGTGTGTGTGTGTTTGTCTGTCTGTTACTATGTACATGTGTGTGTGTGTGTGTGTGCGTGTGTGTGTGTGTGCACGCAGGATTCGCGTGTGTCAGGAAAAAATCTTTGAAATCTGAAAAACTTTTTCAAAGGCTTTGATACCTCTTTAAAATTCAAGAAAGAATGCCTATGAGTAAATCTGCATGGTGTGAAAACCATTGGAAAATGACCAGCAAAAATTAAAACCTTAAATTCTGAATTCGTTTTTCATGTGGAGTAAGACTGGCTGATATTGTCAAAACTTCAGCAGAATCATGGAGGGAGGTGTTGTCTGCTGGGAACCAAGGGAGATAATTTGCTATTCACTCCACCCATAAGGTAGGCCAAGAGCCAGACAAATGTTCTTTCAGCTGCCTGTGGTTGGTTAACCAAAACTGGCAGTGCTGATTCGGTTGCTGAGAACAAACTCCACAAACATTTCCTCTTCATCTGTGAAGAGTTTTTGTTTATGGAGGGTGCTTTTGAAGATACTCTTGCTGATTATGTTGAGTGGAGAGACAGAGAGGGAGGGAGAGAGAGAAAACCCCCTAAATCTGTACCATGTTAGGTCTAGTATTGAAAAAAAAAAAAAAAAAGCAAACCAGTGGCCTCAGAATCTATAGTGGGTCTTGACACAGTATTCAGACAGACAGAACAGTTTGTCCCGCTTAAGTAAGGGCGTTAGCTGACCAAGGCCAATCTGTTTGGTGTATGCTGATGTGAACCCATTCTACAGTACACTGATAAATAGGAAGGTTTGAGGAGATTACTCACTCACTCACTTACTGATAACTTTTGAGAGATGTGGTGACTTTGCACCAGAGCATCAGTCTGCCTGACCAGAACAGACTGCTTTTCCTAATAGTCAGACTGCTGTTCAGTGTGGGGAGAGAATTATTAAATATCTGGCAGAGTCTCTTGCTTTTGGTAAATTGAACTTTGTTTTAGTTTGTTTGGTTGTTGTTGTTGTTGTTGTTTTGTTTTTTGTTTTTTTTTGTTGTTGTTGTGTGTTGTTTGAGAGTTTTGTTTTTTAACAAATTTTAAGTCAGTGATTTGAGAGAAATTTGAAAGATGGAAATTTTAAGACACTGATTTGGGCATCATTTGAAAGTGACATGAGCAAAAAGTTGCAAAGTACTTTTTTTCTTTCAATTAAAAGAAAAGACAAAAACACCCCATCATTGTATTCACTTCACAAAAAAAATGAACGAACGAACGGTCAGAGAAGTGTTGTTTTGTACAGATTTTTTTTACAGTAGTGCAGGCAGCAGGTTGTAAAAGATTGAAAATATATGTGGTTTAGAAAAAGGATAAAGAAAAAAAATTTCTCATTTTACTTTTCATTTGTTTGGTATTGTACCATACTTAATCATTCTTTTCCCCAAAGAAAAACAAAGGCACAAGAACTTTCAGAATACACATAAACTTCTGATAAAACATTTACATCAGTGTGAAATGAAAGTGCTCAGACTTTGTTCACTCTTCTTTACATTTTCTTTTGATTTGCAGTGGTGCCTGTTGAATACTTGATGAATTGTGAGACATGAACATCAGGGCCCCTCTGGGTTCAGGTTCAGATATCTTCAGACATTAATGTATATGTGCGCTTCAGTAGTTGGAGTGATATGTTTTCCTGTGCATAATATCTTGTTTGCACATTTACCCCTTTTATTTTTAAGTGTCCTTGAAAAATTCTTTGAATTTTTTTTCTTAAGCGCTCATGTATGTTTGTGTGTACGTATGTGTGAGTGAGAGTACAAGTGCGTGTGTGTGTGTGAGTGCAAGTGAGTATATATACATGTGTTTGAGAGTGAGTGTGCATATGTTTTGATATGTGTGTACACGTGTATGAGTGTGTGTGTGTGTACACTCTGTGTGTATGTGTGTGTGTGTGTGTGTGTGTGTGTGTGTGTGTGTGTGTGTGTGTGTGTGTGTGTGAACGGGAGAGAGAGAATTTTAGTTGATGTTTTCAAGACGACTTTATTTCCAAATTTGTGAGAATGAGCTTGTCAAGATTTCAAGAAAGAAGTTGGTGTTTGCATTGATATCTACATGTCAGACTTGTCTTTCACTCTATTATGATAACATGGCTGTAGCTCAGAGATGGCATCAGACTGCACCTTAAGCCATCTGAAACCAATCATGCATTCAGAATAATTATCTGTGTTTTAAATGTCGTGATTAAGAAAATAAATAGATACACTTTAAATTCGGATGGTTACTGATAAATTTGATGGCATAAGTGCCACACAGGCACAGAGAAGATGTTGACAGCTGTACTCTGTCTTTTTTTTTTCTGGGCCAGCATTAGGACAGTTTTCTTTCATATGGTTGCCAGAGACTAGTTCTGCCATGCACTGACACTGCTGGGATAAGAATCAAGTTCACATCAGTAAAAAATGGGTTGGTTCAAACTCACATACACTGGCTTTGAAAACTTTGATGAAACACATGTCATGTTGCATACATTTACATCAGACTTGAGATACATCAACTTTCCAGCAACGAGACCTGTTGACTGTGTAGGATTCTTCTCACTCTGTTAGCAACATCGCCTTACTTTGCCTCTCACACTTTTATATCGGTGGTGAATGTTGAACCAAGTGATAAACTTTGATTTAGTACAAAGCGAGAACAGCTGTAGAATTCCTTTATGTGTCCATACATACAAATAAATAACAAAAATCGGTATGCAGGTATCATGTTTTGTTTTGCTTGTGAACAGTTAGAAATGTATGGGTTGAAGAATTGTGTCATTTCATTCAAGGGGAGGAGCGGTTCTTAAACCCTTTCAGCCCTTCTGAGTGTACAGCCATGGTAGCTGCTTCTGCCTGGCCTCCTTAGGCTGATCTGCTTGAGCAAAGGGGGTACTTCACTAAACTCCAATTACCTCAGAGAAGTATTTTGTCCCCACCCCAAAAGAAATTGATTGATCTTATAAGATGTTACAATGTCAAAAATATTGTGGACTTTTCATTCTGTGATAAGCAAGAACGTTGTTTTCTTATTACATGAACAGACTGCATACTTCACTGCAACTCAAAATACCTGGAAATAAATATCTGGACAGCTGTTCTACTGAGATTGTGCAAAACCCTGCACTGTTTTTACAATAGTAATTGTTTGGGAAAAAATGAGTTAAGAGAGATAAGCAAGTGTCACATCTCATTACGTTTAGATATGGAGTTCTGTAAAAAAAAAAAAAAAAAAAAAAAAAAAAAAAAAATGAAATGACACTTCCGTAATTCTAAACATATATGATATGGAAATTTTGTGGGATGCAAACACTTAATATAGTAACGACAGTGCAGAAAATCGGTCAGTGCAAGAAACTTGTTGGTTGGATCCATTGTAATACACTTGCCATCCTCTTTTAAATAATGCTGTTTTTAATGCTGACAAAAAGGCTAACCTACTCTAGAAATCAAATATACTATTTTCATTTCCTCATAATCAAAGATCAATACAATCTGTGTAGGTTACATTTGATCATCATCTACATTAGTTTGCCAAAGATAGTCTTCCTCTTTATCTAAATAATGCAGATCTACTAATTTGGGATCGTTTAAATCCACTTTTATTCATTTTGATGTCAGCAGCTCCCTTGAAATCTTCATCTCAACTGTCATGATTGTGCTGTTGTGTTTTGCAAAGTGTGCACAGCTTGATCAAGCATGACAGTGCATCATGCAGAAAGTAGATGTGCCTTGACAGCAAATTTCAGATTAACCTGCATTGGAAAATGTGCTGTCAGTTCTGCTATTTCATTAACTCACTCAGGATGGACAGTTCTGTCACGTTTTTCCCTGTGGATGGGCCATTTGTTATGGTTAGCAAAAAAAACAAAAATCACCAAAAATACAAAACAAGAGATAATATGAACCTTCCATTTGTAGCATTTCAATAACTTCAGGAATGCTAAAATGTTGCCGACAGGCTCGACTTTGCTCCAACACATTCGCAGAAGAACTTGATTGAGAATGCCATGTTTCACACTCTATGCAGATTATAAGTCATGTGGGTTGTTGTAGTCAACCAGCAACTGACGCAAAGTGGGTGATGGGGCCACGCAAAACCACTGGGCAGGTGAACAAAGGAATGCTGATGATACTGTTTGTAGCTTTTTTGTGGTCTACTGATCATGCTATCACCGCATGAAAAATCTGTCAAAGCCGAAAAGTTGATAGCGTTCATTCGTACAGAAGCGTAATGTCATCGGGAAAACGCTATAGCATCTGTTCATGACGAGAGAGTTAAGACATGCTAAAGTTAACGCTTCTTAGATTCACATGAAAGAGACTTTCCAGGAAAAGCAACTTTTGTTATGACATGGCAACAATTCTTGACATGCCAGACAAAGAGAGAGAGAGTATTTGATGACTATGCACACTGCAGGATGACACGGCATAGCGACCTGAACCCAGTGCGTGTACATTGTACAGGTAATCACAGGCTACATCTTAAGATCTAGTTGCAAAGTGAGGCAAATGCAGGCGGAAATCTAAACAAATTTCAAACGTAATTAATAGCAAACTGCCAAGAAAATGTAGACAAACGAATCACAAGACAAAATACGACGCATTTCGACCTCTTAGGTCTTCTTCAGGCAAGATACAAAATACTCAGGACAATGAAAATGAAACAAGCAATCACTTATCTTCATTCACTTAAGCGCAAGATGGGCGTTGAATGAAAACTATGCTGTCAAGAAGGAGACAATGTGCGAGTTGAGGTAGTAATGATGATTATTGTCACTAATAGGAAGAATGATAATGGTAATGATGATGATCAAAATATTGAAAAAGAAATAGGTAAAGACAGGATTACTGCCACTTTTGATGATGATATGGCAATAGCAGTTGTAGTATGGGAGAAAGGAGAGTGGGTTAGAGGATTCTTAAACAGCATGGTTGCTGTGGGAATGGTCTTAATGGTGATGGCGATGGTGATGTTAATGGTAGTGATGGTAATATTAATAATAACAATTGTATTGATAATGATTACATTTGAAATAAATCTTAAGATGAAAATGAGGGATTTCTAAACAGTTTGAACTGATCTTTATTAATGAGTGCTCTTTTAACAGAAGATTCACTGACATAAATTATTACAACTGTCTCTGCTGAAGAATTTTGCTTTTATTTTCAGTAGGTGTGAAAAAAAAAAAACCTGTTTATTTATCTGATTTGTCAATCCATTCTGCCCTCAGGACAAAGACAAAGAGCAGCGGAGCGTATCTCCACGACCTGTGACACGGATTGGGTCTGCAGGGTCAGGAGGGAAGGTTCAACCCGTGCCGCCCAAACCTGTTTCTGGTTTCTTCAGTCAGTATGTGCCGCGCACTGGCACCCAGTACTACAGAGATCTGGCTGGCAACATCAAACAGGTCACTACCTACATGCTGGCTTTTCTTGTGTGTGTGTGTGTGTGTGTGTGTGGTGGTGGTGGTGGTGGTGGTGGTGGTGGTGTGTGTGTGTGTGTGTGTATGTGATCAGAGAGAGAGAGGTTAGTATGTGTGTGTGTACATGTGTGCTGGGGTTAGTATTTAGATTAGATATTTAGATAGATATGATAGATAGATGGATGAGGGATTGAGATGTGTGCATATATAATGCATGTGTGTTTTCTTTGAAAAAATGGACAAGTGTTTGTTTGCGATGAAAATATGAAGATTGAGAAACAGAGAAAGGAAACAATATGAATGAAAAGTGGTGGGAAAAAAAAAAGCAAATGAGCACACAAGCTTTGAAAGGAGTTAGAATTATGTTATGGAAGAATAGGCACCAATATACAGAGGAAAGGGAGACCACAGACACATTTCATGAAAGGAAAGGAGCAAACATTTAGGAAAAAGAAAAGCCACAGACACAGAAGAATGGAAGCTAACATTTAGGGAAAAGAAAGACAACGGACACTTTTAATGAAAGGGTAGAATGAGAACTAACATTTACGGAAAAGAAAGACTACAAACATGTTCTATGGAAGAAAGAGAACTAGCATTTAGGAAAAAAAAAAAAACCACAGACACAGAAGAATGGAAGCTAACATTATAGGGAAAAGAAAGACTACAGACACATTTTATGGAAGAGTAGAATGAGAACTAACATTTAAGGAAAAGAAAGAATACAGACATATTCTATGGAAGAAAGAGAACTAACATTTAGGATAGTTAAAAGAAAACCACAGACATGGAAGCTGATGTTTAGGGAACAGAAAAGACCATAGACATATTTCATGGAAGAAGAGGGAGAAATAGTTAAGAAAAAGAAAAACCACAGACTTGGAAAGAAATGGAGCTGACAGCCACACATTTTATGGAAGGAAGGAAACTAACATTTATAGAAAGAAAAAAAAAATCACAAATGCATGGCATAGAAGAAAAGGAACTAAAACATAGAAAAGAAAGACCATAGACACATTTCATGGGGAAAAAGAAACTATTGTGGAGGGAAACGAAAAAAACCCACAAGTGCATACATGGAAGAAAAAATGAATTGATGTAGTAGGGAACAGAAAGACCACAGACCCATATAGAATGAAAGAAAAAAAGAACACCTAACATTTAGGGAAAAGAGAGTCCACAGACATATTTCATGGAAGAAAAGGAACTAATATTTATGGAAAGAAAACCACAGACATGTTATGGAAAGAAATGAATCTTACAGGTAGGGAAAAGGAAGACAACGGAACAAATTTCATGGAAGAAAAGGAACTAACATCAAGGGAAAAGAAAGAAATGTGGGCGAGATACGTTTCAAGCAAACCTATACATTTTTAGAAGAAGAGGAACTAATGGTTAGGGAGAAAAGTCTGATGCTACAGGACCTTAAGTGACAGGCAATGTTGTGAAGATGTACTCATCATTTCCGCTGATGTTTTTAGTTCTTGTTGGGATTTAAGTGCCAGTGTGGATGGGCAGGAAGAAAGATGGTTAGCATGACTGATTGACTTGGTTTGCTGCTTACTTGAAACAGCCAGTTCAAGCTCTTTTGAATGATCAACGGCCAGTTAAACTGCATTGTTGATGAATTGAATGTCTGTGCTGTTGCCATGGGTTTTCAGGGACCTGTGGGTTACATCCCGTTGTGCCAGTGTGGACCGGCATTGCACCAGTTTCCATTGAGAAGAGCATGCACCATACCAAAGAGCTGCTCTACCAACACATCGATGCTTCGCACCAGGTAGGGACTACCGATTTCCACTGGACACCTCATTATTCTACATTGCTTCACACCACTCTGCAACACATTGCTTAATGCAAGTGCCCTATGATAGATGTACCACAGCCATGGGTAATGTAAAATAACCAATGAAGCATAAGGCCATGGGTTTATCCAAGTTGCCATCCGTCATACATTTGTTTGTCAGGTGATACAGGTGTCAGGTGTAGCTGTTATCGTGGCCCAACGCAGTGTACATGGAGAGCGTAGCCAGGTGTTACAGGATTTGGGAAAACAACTCATTTTGTTGGCTAGTTACAGGAGGATTTGGAATATAACTGATTTAATTTGGCTGATCCCAGGTGTGGGAGGATTGTGAAAATAACTGATCTGTATTGGCTGATGGCAGGTGTTGCAGGATCGTATTGAGCAGCTGGACCTGCGGACTTCTCAACAGGCTCACTCCATTGACCGGCTGACACATGAGCGCCTTGAGGAGGAGCGTCGAGTGCACAGGTCGGCCCTGGAGGAGCGACTGCAGCGAGAGCGCCATCACACCCAGTACGTGGTGGAGTCCTATGGGGAAGACCTCCAGGGCCACATCCAGGACTGGCTGGAGGACCGACTGGCCTCCTATGGCCACTGCCTGGACCATCACCATGACGACCTGGCCCTGCCTTCCTCGCGCGTTTTTACTGACATTCATCTCGGTCCTGATGGTGGCCGACTGTTCCGCTCACGCTCAGACGAAACCCTGTCTGTCTCTGACTACAGTGGGAAGGGCCGAAAGCGACATTTCTACGAGTCACGTAAAGCAGCTATGGAACAGATCCGTGGGTGGAAAAGTGCCCACGGGGAATAGAGAATCCTCCAGCCGAAAGCGAGAGCGAGGTCGCAGTGCTGATAACCTTGACAGAAGAGAGGGGGGAGGGGGAGGGGAGAAAGGACCAGAGGGCATGGTGACCCCACAGGAGAAGGG
This sequence comes from Conus betulinus, assembly GCA_016801955.1. Taxonomy (NCBI): domain Eukaryota; kingdom Metazoa; phylum Mollusca; class Gastropoda; order Neogastropoda; family Conidae; genus Conus; species Conus betulinus. The sequence continues at coordinate 265,147 of JADBJO010000153.1, forward strand.
GCCAGTGTGGGGGAGGTTCACAGGACAGCAGACTCACAGCCAGATGGGGTATCCCCACCCTCTCATGGGGCATGGGGAGGCAGCAGGTCCCAACAGGGAAAAGAGAAACACGTGGGCTTCAGTCCACGGGAAGAACATGCCCCCTCCCAAGGTGCCTTTCCAAAACGCACCTCTCTTTACCAGTCTCACACCAGACTTCAAAGCCAGTCCCGCCAGTCCCGTTCCCCCGGTAACGGTGCCCTCCCACACCCCCATCCAGCCTCTGTCTAGTCAGCCCCATGGTGGTCAGCGTCCCCCTCGAGGCATCCTGCGCAGCCACACCCATGACGCAACACTCCACGCTGCGACCTTCAGCCAACAGCAGCCAAATTTAGAGGAAAGGGGTCCTCGCGGCCACAGTTCTGGACCTGAGCCCGGTGAACATGAGGACCCCTGCTGCAGCCCAACCAATCGCCACCGGGCCAGCAGAGCATGCTGGGAGTGCTGAGCAGCCAAGGGGGGTGTATGGTGCCTCGCAGCCCTGCCTGCATGCAGATCAGCATGTCACAGTGTCATCCCATGCCAAGGACGTCATCACTTCCGGCCCCGGACCCGTTCGATGGACACCATGCTGGACGATGTGGATGGCGTTTGGAATGGGGGTCATCTGCATCAAAGTGAAGAGAGGGATGTGGGGACAGGGCAGGACTGTAGGACAGAGAATGAAAGAGCCGTCTGGTTATGGCACTGACTCGGGGCTGAGAAGAGATAGTGTTCAGTGTAGTCCACATAATTACCTTCCTTACAAACGCCAGGCAGAGATCAGTTCAGTCCAGCCGCTGTCCCAGCAGAGAGATCCTGACAATGGCATGTCAAACCACACCAGACCTGTGTCCAAGGAAAGAGGATCGGGCTACCTAACAGATTCTGAGATCATGCGAGCACCTGGAGGTCAGCGTTCAGCAGACATGAAGCCCTCATTACACCCCTCCCCCTCCAAACAACAGAACCTTAACCCGCATCAGCCTGTTCCTCACTACAGAGTGATGCCCCCCTTTCCCCACAACTCGTGGTCCATTCACCGAGAGGACAAGCCCCAGGTTGCCCCCAAACCTGTCCCTCCCAGCAGGGTTGAGAACCAAGGTGTGTGTAACAGGGGGGATGATCGGGGTGCATGGGACAGAACAGGTAGTCAACCTAGCAGTGCCAAAGAACTATCCACTGCTGACAAGACAATCATCGGGGGCCATGTTTGTCCCCAGGATAGCAGCTCACGAACACCTAGTCTTTCTGGTGCTCCAGCAGGGAGTCTTGTTCCCCATCAGAATAGGGCAGGGAGCGCCAGCAAGACCGTTGGTCCCTCTCAGGGCTCTGGAGTTAAGAACTGGGCCAGAACCTCACCCAGAGACAGCCGCCTGGTGTCCAGCGGCCATTACTCAGTCAGCAAGGGTTGTGTGCAGCATGATGATGATGCCGACAGCCGGCTGTCTGCCGGAAACAGCAAGGAACCCTCCACATGCAGCAGCAACCAGGACTCGGGGTACATCGACCACCACCCTCCCCACTCCCAGGGCCAGGGGGGAGCAGGGAGAGGGGGGACTCCACCACCCCCTCCTCATCCTTCAGCATGGACAGGAGTTCCCTGGGGACCCCAAGTTCAGCCAGCTCCCCCATATACACCCATGGGAGGTCACTCTTACAGCAAGTATATTTCCACGGGAGATCCATCAAGGTTGAAGACATCAGAAGGACCACATCCCCAGTCGCACACTACCTCCTCTCTCACCTCCTCCAAACCTGGACCCAACAACCAGGGTCACTTGAGCACAGGGTCAGGCAGGAGGGATTCTCCATCGGACGTGCCCAGGCAAGAAACCGTCCCCTCCACCACCTTGCTTTCCCACACCACCAGAAAGGGAAGCCACCAGAGTGAAGGAGCAGGCAGCGGGGTGGCAAGGTGGGGGAGAGAAGGGGAGGGAGGGGGATGGTAGGAGGAAGTCGATTCAGCGGCAGGTGGAAGACTGGTACCAGCAGAGATTGCTGGAGGCCGCCCGTCGACTGAGGACCAGCGAGCACTACACCCCATTGCCCACACCACACCGCAAGGGGACGGATGGGATAGGTCATACACACAGCCCAGTGTGATAGCTACAACAAGCGGTGGACACACACAGGGGGCAGTTATGACGGACAGTATGCTCCATCAATCAAGTGACAGTGACAAGCAGCAGAACACTGTAGCTGGCAAACCCTCTAACCAGCAAGGGGCACAGTCGCGCAGGCCCGACTGCCAGTGCAGGGGAGATCATCCAGCAATGCACAGTCAGTGGGGACTGTGGCTCCCAATTTGCCGCCCCTCAAAACACTTACAGGCAGAAGGCACACCCAGCTGACTATGCGCTGTACACATCTCCACAGGACAGTTACAGTAAGAGCTGTGGACAGTCCATGGACAGCAGTACGCAGTATGGACAGTCTGTTGACAGTTATAAGCAGTATGGACAGTCCATCGACACCAGTAAGCAGTATGGACAGTCCATCGACACCAGTAAGCCATATGGACAGTCCATCAGTGCCAGTAAGCAGTATGGACAGTCCATTGACAGCAGTAGGCAGTATGGACAGTCTGTTGAGAACAGTAGGCAGTATGGACAGTCAACTGACAGCAGTAGGCAGTATGGAAAGTCAGCTGACAGCAGTAGGCAGTATGGACAGTCAACTGACAACAGTAGGCAGTATGGACAGTCAACTGACAGCAGTAGGCAGTATGGACAGTCTGTTGACAACAGTAGGCAGTATGGACAGTCTGTTGACAACAGTAGGCAGTACAGACAGTCAATTGACAGCAGTAGGCAGTACGGACAGTCTGTTGACAGCAATAAGCAATGTAAACAGTCTGTTGACAACAGCAGTAGGCAGTATGGACAGTCCATCAACAGCAGTAGTATGGGCAGTATGGACAGTCCATTGACAGCAGACAGCAGTACAGTATGGACAGTCCATTGACAGCAGTAGACGGTATGGACAGTCTGTTGACAGCAGTAGACAGTATGGACAGTCTGTCAACAGCATAGACAGTATGGACAGTCTGTTGACAGCAGTAGACAGTATGGACAGTCTGTCAACGGCAGTAGACAGTATGGACAGTCTGTCGACAGCAGTAGACAGTATGGACAGTCCGTTGACAGCAGTAGACAGTATGGACAGTCTGTTGACACCAGTAGACAGTATGGGCAGTCTGTTGACAGCAGTAGACAGTATGGGCAGCCTGTCAACAGCAGTAGACAGTATGGGCAGTCTGTCAACACCAGTAGACAGTATGGACAGTCCATCAACAGCATCAACCACCCACGTCAGTCTTCTGTGGACAAAGGACTGCCCAGCCAGTGTGGACATGGGCTGAAAGTAGCGACAGGCAGCATGGTCAACACAGTGAGGCTGGCTACAGCAGGCTGTATGGACAGCCCATGAACGGCACCATCAGGACAGCTGTGTCTGGTGCTGACAGCTACTACGGCAGCTACACTACCGTTCCTATCCATTACGATCCTATCAACGGGAGCGACGTCTAACACTCCATGTGTTTCTTCTCTGTCCGTTGGGAGAATGGTTGGGGTGCTAGTGGCAGCAGCGTTTAGGACATATTTGATGTTAACACTCGTGTTTCTTCTCTGTCCACCGGAAGATTGGTAGAAATGTGCATGGCAGCAGTATCCAGGACATATCTAATGCTAACAGTAACACACCTTTTTCTTCTTTGTTCACGCCATGATTGGGAGGAGTCATCCACAGTTGTGTCAATTGTGGCACGTTTCATCTGGAAGAACTGTTAAGGAGATCAGAGCGGTAAAAAGAAAGCTCTCCTTGGATTTTTGTGTGGGTACTGTTCACCACTGTGTTGGGTGCTAGAGTGCATGTGTGTGTGTGCGGGGAGGAAGGCTTTTGCGTCTGTCTGTTCATGAGCCTGAATGCTGTGTGTGTGTGTATGTGCAGAGTGGGTGAGAGAGTTTCAATTGAAAATTTGATGATTTGTGGCATACAACTCTTGATGTTGAGTTGAAGGAGTGGGCAGCAGCAGAAGAGTACTCCAATCATAGGGACTATGAGTGTTGATGTATCCATGGGCAGTGCTGGCTGGGGAAGAAAGCCTGGAAGAAGTGGATCAACCTGTGCAGGGTTTGGTGAAAACAGAAGACTGTGGCAGCAACTTTGGTGCAAAGTTGGAGGAATGAGCAGGAATGTCGGGCAACATCTCTTGGTGCCGTTGTCAAGAGCTGTGGTCATCTTGATTCACAGGTGGAGGGGGGGTGTGTGTGTGTGTGTGTGTGTGAGAGATGGGATTGTTCCTTCTCTCCCTCGCTCTTTTTGTTTTTAAATACCCCCCCTGATGAAGCTGTGTTCAAGCATTTTCTATTGCCATCATTCCACCTAGTACCAGTGAATCTCGGAGGGAGGGAAAGGGGAGAGGACAGGGAAGATAGAGGTCAACATGTATTAGAGATGTGGAAATGACTGTGTAGCATGAATGTGAGATTCAGTCAACAAAGACTGTTAGCTCCTCGCAGTTCATTGTCAGTGTCACCTCATTTCGCTCCTTGCTGTTCATTGTTACCTCATTTGGCTCCTTGCAGTTCATTGTTTGGCTCCTTGCAGTTCCTCCTCATTTGGCTCCTTGCAGTTTAAAAAAAGTTCATTGTCCCCTCATTTCGGCTCCTCCTTCCTGTCAATTTTTACCTCTTGGCTCCTCGCTGTCCATTGTCATCTCAGCTTTGACTGCTCTCTGTTCATTGACCTCTCAGCTTTGATTCCCCGCCATTCATTGTCACCTCATTATGGCTCCTCATGGTTCATCATCATCTCAACTTTGGCTCCTTGCTGTTCAACACGTCATCTCAGCTTTGGTTCCCTGCTGTTCATTGTCACTCGATATTGACTCCTCGTGCTTCATCGTCATCTCAACTTTGGTTCCTCGCTGTTCATTGCTCACTGTTCATGATCACCTCAGCTTTGACTCTTTGCTGTTGACATGTTTGCCGCTGTAGTTCACATGTTTGGGGCATTTTTGTGTGCTATTTTCTCGCTTCGATACCAAGGCGTGTGATTTGCTTCATTTGATGAATTTAGAATTAGATAAGAAGTTTTAACAATGTACTAATGTAACACTTTAATCATATACAGCTTGACAAACCTGACAGTTGTGGGAGAAGGGAGGGAGGGGAGAGGGAATGCTGTCGGGTGCCATATTAGTTAATGACGTGCCATGTGACATAGTGGTGAAGTGTGTCGTCAGTCAGCTGTCCTGTCATGTTGGGAGACACGTGCCATGTTGTAATAAAATGTTGAGTTACTTTTCTACACTGTTTCACAGCAGAGCCATTCTCCTTCACTCTTCTGTACAGCATGGCCATCTCATTCTGTCTTCTTTACAGCATGGCCATCTCCTTCACTTTTAAGTTCTTTACAACATGGCCATCTCCTTCACTCTTCTTTACAGCATGGCCATCTCCTTCATTCTTCTTTACAGCTTGGCCATCTCCTTCACTCTTCTTTTATGGCATGGCCATTTCTTTCACTCTTCTTTACAGCATGGCCATTTTTACAGCATGGCCATTTCCTTCACTCTTCTTTACAGCATGGCCATTTCTTCACTCTTCTTTACAGCATGGCCATTTTCTTCACTCTTCTTTACAGCATGGCCATCTCTTTCACTCTTCTTTACAGCATAGCCATGTCCTTCACTCTTTTTTACATCATGGCCATTTCCTTCACTCTTCTTTACAGCATGGCCATTTCCTTCACTCTTCTTTATAGCATAGCCATTTCCTTCACTCTTGTCCGCATGGTCATTTCCTTCACTCTTCTTTATAGCATGGCCATTTCCTTCACTCTTCTTTACAGCATGGCCACTCATTCACTTTCTTACAGCATGGCCATCTCATTCACTCTTCTTTTACAGCATGGCCACTCCTTCACTCTTTTCTTACAGCATGGCCGTCTCATTCTCTCTTCTTTACAGCATGACCACACATTCACTCTTTTCTTACAGCATGGCCAGCTCATTCACCCTTCTTTTCAGCATGGCCATTTCCTTCACTCTTTACAGCATGGCCATTTCCTTCACTCTTTACAGCATGGCCATTTCCTTCACTGTTTACGGCATGGTCATTTCCTGCACTCTTCTTTGCAGCATGGCCATTCTCCCTCTCTTTCGTTACAGCTTGGCCAGTCTCCTCCACCCTGAGAGCTTCACTATTCTTTTGAAAGTTACAAAGTCTGAGAGGTAGGTTTGCATAATGCCTTGCATTAAGCAGGGAATATACACACCATGCACACACATATATTGCACCAGGCACACACACACAAACACTTGCACATGTTTGCGCACGCAGACACACATATCACTTCATCTCTCAGTGTCACAGCAGAGAAAACCTCAAAGAGAAAGAAAGTGGAGTTCGATCTCATCATACAGGGCAGTCGATAACTAGTCCAGTCAATAACTAGTCCCAAAGAAAGGATCTGATGGGATCAACAAGACTGGGACCACTGTCCAATGCTTCAGCGAAGTTACTGATCAAGGAGAGAATAAATGCTCTACAAATTCCAAGGAAAAAAAGAAAATTCTGCATGTACAAGGAAATGGTAAAATTATTAAATTTTTTTTTTTTCTAAAGTGCTATGGGGGTGTAGATAAAAAAAAAAAAACATAATTTTTTAAAGTACTAGAAATTGAGAAAGTAGGGGAACACGTACCACAGCTCCCAGCTAAATAATGTATGAATAAACAAATTAATGGCTTCGTTTTACCCTTTGATGTCACTGGCAGCTGCTGTTTACTTCTGCCACTGGCTTCTATGTATTTCCTTCCATTTACTCTTCCATCATTGGTTTCCATTTACTCTTCCATCTTTGGCTTTCTTTTACCCTTCCATCTTGGGCTTTTTGTCATTGGCACCTTCATACTCTTTAGTCATTAGCTTTCTCTTACCCTTTTTCATTGGCTGCTGTTTACTCTTTTCTGTCATTGGCATACTTTTATTCCCTTCTATGTATTTGTTTCCTTTTTTACTCTCATCTGTCATGGCATACTTTTCTTCCCTTCTGTTTGTTTCCTTTTACTCTCTTCTGTCATTGGCTTCCTTTAATTTTCTTCCATTGGCTTCCTTTTACTCTCTTCTTTCATGGGCTTTTGTTTAGACTCTTCTGTTGCAAATTTCAGTTGAATCTCTTCTATACAGTTATCCAGCTTCATGACTCCCTTCCGTCATTATCTTCAGTCATTCACTCATTACTTTCAAGTCTCTTCTGCTTCCTTGCTTGACTCCGTCTTCTGATTTTTTATTTGGTATTTTTTGTTCCGTTTTACTGGGTAAACAGCGACTCTGACTCTTTGATGTAGTGTGTGTACTTGTTCATGCATTTGTGTTATGTGTTTATTTGTTGACAAATGAAAAGAATGGAAAGGCGAGCAAGCAGTCACACCCGACAGTTGGACAGATGATGTTAGCAGTTATGTGTACAGACAGGAATAGGTGCCATCAAGAAGGAGTGCCAAATACTCACTTGCTTTTCCTTCACAAAAACTAAGCAGGGAAACAAGAGCAACTAGTGCTATATACATGTTCGTTACTGGGTGGTGTCTCGCTCAGTTCAGTCGTAAGTATCTTTTTTTTTTTTTTTTTACCATTTAAATGCATTATCATCACACACAAGCGTGTTTTCCGGGAGGAGTTGTTCACCCCCATCCCACCCTGCACATATCTTCCTGGTTCTGGCGCCGGTTAGGTTCTGCCTGCAACTTATTGTGACCAGTATGTATGCGAACTCGTCAGATATAAGCATCACATGTGTCTCTGTCTGTCCTTTTTGAGTATTAGAGTATCTTAGAGTGTTTGTTGGCACACATATCAAGCTTTGATGAAATGTCTTTGACCGTTATTAAGCTTTATTGTTACTGTGGGTGAAATCCAGTATGGAAGCAAAAATCCATTAAAGTTGAGTCCCCGTTTTATTTTTAAGGTTTCATTTTACATGCCACCAGTATGAATGTACTTCATAGAAACAAATGGTGATGCTGATCATAAATTATGAAGCCGGTGCTGGGCACTTGCATCTTTTCTTTTTCTCCATTCAGTCTTTTAAAGCTATCCTTTTTAAAGTTATATATAAAATTCATGTTTGCCTTCTCCTGATGTTTGCCTTCTCCTGAACTGCCTTCTCTTGAACTCATGAGTAAACGTTCAGACACTTTCAAGGAGGGCGATGATGTGGCATGAAATCCTATTGGAGCCAAAGTACGAGAGCTGGTGCCAAAGTATGCAAATTGGTCCCTGTGATCAGAACTGCAAAACCAAAATGCAAATTTATGCAGGGCTTCATTCAAGTGCTTCTCATTCTCTCTGTCTGTATCTGTCTGTATCCCGACTTGTTGATCATTACAAATCTTTCCGTGGTAGACATCTATGCTGATGTAGATGTCTGTATTGATCGCTACAGATCTTTCTACGGTTGACGTCAATGTTGATCACAACAAACCTGTCCATGGTGTTTGCGAGTTGATCACTTCAGACCTTCCCATGGTTAGTAGACGGTTGATCATTACAGCCCTTTCCATGTTTCTTGCCTGTTGTTCACTGTACACATTAGATGGCATTGAATGATGTGATACGTTATCTATGAACCCTCTGCATGTTTGTAAATCTTGTACGTCAGCAAATAATGTCCATGTTGTACATGTCAGTAATAGCAAGTTTGAGCCCGTCTGTACATGTATGAATGTCGTGCATGCAGGTTTAATATAGAACCGACGGCAAGGCAAAAGGAATCTTGACATGTATGGGAGCATGCCAACTGTGTACCAACCGATCGGAATGATGCATATGTGTGTAGAGACTGTCATGTGCTGCTACTGTTCCCTAGATCAGCTGTTGTTTGTAGCCTTTTGTTTCTGTACAGTTCACACGGGGACTGCATTGTACACAGTATAGGTTCTCGCATGGTTTCAGCCCCAATAGGCCTCTGGAGCAGGTTGGGCTGTAACCAAGGCATGCATGATAATCAGTTGCTGTTCAAATGGCAGGTTGGTTGATGCAAAAGGCATGGATGAATCAGGTGCTGTTCAAATGGCAGGTAGTGCAGGAATCCAGACTGCAGGTATCCAGACTGCAGGTAGTGCAGGTATCCAGACTGGAATGACAGGAGCACATCACGCTGCTGACTCTTCTTTATCATTTTGTTTTTTCTCATTGTTTTGCAAGTAATATTTTCAGTAAAGACATTTCAGATGTCAATACAGAGAAGCGTGTCACATGGAAAGAGAAGTGAGTGTTGTGTGCATAGTGGGATGCGTAAAAGAGACCTGGGTAAAAAGGGATGAGCGCCGACTGCCTGGAGGAGAATTCAGACCGCCACACATTTGCCCACATTCCCTGCCGACGCAATCACAGACAAAAACAGCACTGCACACGCAGCCAGCCAGCCTAACACAGATGTACACATGCACCTAGACGCAGACAAAACCATACAGCCTGGCAGCAGGGCAAACATACACAGAGCTGCATATAAGAGTTGCACACATATACACATGCAGGCACACGCTCAGAATGTTGCAGACAGCTACACACACACACACACATACAAGCAGGCACACATGCAGAAAGCAGCAAGCAGAGCACACAGAGCTACACACACGCACACACAGAGCCAGGCACACATCCCATGCACCTTGGTCTGCCCAGTGCAATAGCGATCTGACCAAAAGCAATTCAGGCACACCATGAAGAACCCTTTCTGCTGTAGAGAGATGGACGACTCAAAGCCAGAATGATAGTAATGTACACAAAATATTTTCCTTGAAGAAAAACAAGTGTTCTCAGATGTAAATGGGTCATTTAACTGATTATAGTTGGCCAACGGTGTTGCCGTCCTCTCTGTCTGAGAGGAGCAGTTTTGCCAATAGCATACCTGCCTTTAGTTTTTTTTTCATCTGTCGAATTGCATTGAAACTAAAGGAATTGTTCCTCGAAGTTGTCTTTCATGACAGGGCAAGTCATTTGGATTGCGAATCCTCTGCCTCCCCACTTCCTCCAACATCTAATCTTCTGATTAACATAACATTCGAGCAAAATACATTTTAATCTTTTTACATTGAGACATATACAACAATATCATCAAACCAGAGTTGGGAGCCAGCCAAGTACAAAAAAAAAAAAAAAACTGCACACCACACTGTGACACACCACAGGCTAAACTGCATGGCACACACTGTGTAACCCCAACCTTTCAAACACACCAACCAATCACTCTGGGGGACAGGGACCAAACAGGAAAGCCCGACTTGCTTTCCACCAGAAGTGTGCTTGAAAAGTTGTATCACCAGATCAACTAACACCCTCAGAACAAAGCCTGAGGAAGATTTCCTCACCACTCTCACTGTCCTCATCACCATTCACTGATGAGTGTGCTGGGATACCTCTTAGGAGACGCCCTCTGCCAGTGAATAGCACACCACTTCGAGATGATGTCCACCATATTCTGCTGCTGCTAAGTGTCCTTACAACCCTTCTGAGGAGATGCTTTCCAAGACTGTTACTGCATTCTTTAGGTGATACATGGACAAGGATAATGTGCCCCCCCCCCCCTCTCTCTCTCTCTCCCTAAGCCTCTCTCTCTCCCAACTTTTGTTCTCTTGATAAGGCCATTCTGAAAAGATTTTGTCCAAACTGTCACTGTATTCTACCAGTGATACAAGGACAAGCCATGTAATCCCCCTCCCACCCCTTTTCAACCTTCCCTTCTCTCCCTAACTCGCCCCCTCTGTCCTGGTCACCAGGTACACACAATGCTGATCACAGTTTCTCGATCAGGATGGCCGACGCTCCTCCCCCTCCGTTACAGATGGCTGCCAGGCCCTTCTGCCCCGTCTTCAGGTGGTGAACCATGTGACCTGTGATGCGAGTTCCAGACATCCTGCCAATACACATCATGTGGCGTTATTCCTGACATCCTACCAATACACATCATGTGGTGCCATTGCCGACATCCAATACACATTATGTGGCGTTCTTCCTGACATCCTGCCAATACACATCATGTGGTGCCATTGCCGACATCCAATACACATCATGTGGCGTTACTCCTGACGTCCTACTAATACACATGTGGCGTTACTCTGACATCCTACCAATATACATGTGGCGTTATTCCTGACATCCTACCAATACACATCATGTGTTATTGCTGACATCCTGCCAATACACATCATGTGTTATTCCTGACATCCTACCAATACACATCATGTGGTGTTATTGCTGACATCTGCCAATACACATCATGTGTTATTGCACATCCTGCCAGTACTCATCATGTGTTCTTCCTCACATCTTGCCTCATACACATCATGTTCTTCCAGTCATCCTGCCACAGTTATCAAGTTATTCCTGATATCTAGCAACACGTATGTTATTCCTGACATCCTGCCACATAGAACATGCGTTACCCTTGATGTCCTACCACCTACACATCATGTATCATTTCTGACATCCTGTCACTGTGTTATGCCTGACATTATAGGACATGCATCCCATTCCTGATATCCGACCGCAAAACACATCATGTGTTCTCTTGACATTCTTTCCATACAGATCATATGCTACTCCCAACATCCTGCTACATATATGTGTTCCCACTTCTAATTCTCTCTCGTCTAAAGTCATCTCTTAACACTTTTCACTGACTTGTAGCCTCGTTTCTGTGTGTGTGTGTGTGTGTGCAGGTGCATGCATTCCCCTGTGTGCGTGTGTGTGTGTGTGTGTGTGTGTGCAGGTGCACACATTCCCATGTGTGTGTTTGTGTGTGTGTACGCGCGTGCGCTAAGAACACTGTAAATGCTTACAGCTGTGTATAGATTAAGCATCATAAATATTTTTATCATGATTATTACATGACAAACCACATCAGATGATAGTTGGCCCACATACAACATGGAAAAGCCATATCAAACGAAAGTCCACCGACACATCACACAACGAACCACATCAGCATTATCCATCTACATTATCACATGACAAGCCACATCAGAAAAAGTCCACCCTCACATTACATAACAAACCACATCAGACATCAGTCCATCCACACACACACAGAACGGACCAGCCAACAGTTTTTGCCCAATACTAACCCAATGGGTGTGTCCTATGCTGACTGCTCCTCCGTTGATATTGACCTTATCAGGGTCAAGGCCAAGAGCTTTGATATTGGCCAGCACGACAACGCTGAATGCTTCGTTGATTTCCCACATGTCTACGTCCTCCTGTCTGACCCCTGTCATCTTCAACACCTGTCAACAAGGAGGAAGAAGAAGTTCTAGGGAGAGCTTGACACAGGTCTTCACAGAGGAAACCCCCCTCAGACAACACCTGAAAGTCCTGAACTCCTAACACTCAATGGGGGCCAGACTGCATCAAATCATACCTCCTGGATGCCCTCCTTCTGTCAAAACCTTTTGTTTTTCCTGGCACTGACAGGATTTGAACCTGCACCATATGGATTTCTCACTCACATCGCTATTTCACACCTAGTCTAACTTTGGAAATTTCAGCTTTATGATGCTGACTTCATCTCTTCCTTGACCAGATTCTATTCAACTACCTCTTCTGTTGCCTTTAGGATTCTTGTCTTCATCTAATTGAAAATCATGAGCTGTTTTGTTTGATAAAAGGCTGATAAGCATACAAACCCTGTTTGCTCCAACTTCTATAATGAAGCTTTGACTTCGAAGCCAGATTTCCTCAATGTTATGGTTAGACTGGCATACTTCTCTCCCTGCAGATAAGAGCTGGTTCTATTCTGCTTTCATAGGACACATCAAGTTGAATCAGAATCATCTGTTTTGATGAACCTGAGTGTAGTACAATATCTGGTCTCATGTCACTCTTCTCAATTTTGGAAGGTCTACTGTGCATTCCAAGCCATCCACTCCATCCAGCAAGTATACACTTGATGTCGCATCTGTTCCATCACCTGTGGCCTCTTGTCAAGTAAAACTTCACTGCTGGAGAGCTTCTGGTGGTGGTGTACTTCCTCTGTCAATGCTACCTGCATGTGCAGTCTCTTTAAGCACTTGGTTGTGTCTCCATTTGTACCTTACCTAGGTTAGCACCGTTTTCCATGAAAGGACATGTTCCACTGATTATTTCTCTGGACAGAGTGGACACATAGGGTCAATTCTTTCCCCCATCTGAGAATGAAGGTGATCCTACAAGGTGTCATGTGCCATACTCCATGCCAGCAGAGATTTCTTCTGAGTGCATTTTCCCATACAGTCCACTGCCCTTGCTGACTTTGCTGGACTGCTTTTTGTATTCTCTCTGCATCCTCTTCTTTGATTAATACATTACTATTAATCTCTCTCCTTGGTTTCCCTTTTTACCTTTGACCACAACTTAATTTCTGTTGATCCCAACCCCTGTCTGCTGGTTTGTGCGTGTCCTGTTATCTCCCTGATTTTGAGGTGTTCCTTTGCTATGTACAGTGCCTCCTGAACTTTCCATGTTGTGCCAGTCTTTAGCTCGGGCTGACTGACCTAACAACCTTGTCTCCCTGAATCCTCTAAGATGGTTGGCAACCTTGGTTTACCCACTTTGTACTCCTTGAGGACGGATATCAGGAGTAGCCTCAGCTTCGCCTGACAACAGCAGAATGTAAAATCAGCAAGACCTGGAGGGACTCTGAGCCATTTCTTTGTGTACTTGTTAATTCTGGTGTCTACTGATTACACCATGCTTGTGCTGATTCTATGTATCAGCGGAGGCCAGAGAAGCTTTGGGATCAGCATGAACTACAGACACCTGACCTTACATTTGCCAGCAAGGCCACACCAGTCTACCATCTGCAGGCTTTCTTCCACCTTTTGCTTGGTTTCCTTTCCCCTCTCTGTGTCTTTCTAGAGTCATCACACTACCGTCGAAGATTCTCAGTGTTGGAATGGTTTCGACAGGTGACAGAGAAGATCATTGTTTAGCTACTTTTCCTTTCTGAGTTCTTTGATTTTAAACTCATCTTTGATGGACAAACTGACTTGTCCCACCGCCTAAGTATTTCATATGTTTCATCTTTGTGGAAACGATTGTTGCGTCTTCCATGCAGGTTTTTATACGAGGGGTTTGGTATCCATTCAAAGGGTATGCTGAACCTGTACAGCTCGTGGCCGTTTTCAAGATGATCTCCACTGCTAACACAAACAGTACTGTTGAGGGAATACACAATTTACTGGATCAATCTTAAAAGCTGGCATACCAATGGGCTGTGCAATTTCTACAGTACTGCTAATGACTTACAACACTTAATCAGACTACCTCAGCAATGACTTGAACTCTAACCAGTTACCCAGCCTGTCTTTGCAAGGACTTACAACATGAATCAAATATCAATCTTAGAAGTGACTTAAAAACATGAACCAGTCAACCACCATACCTTATCCAAACACAAACAAATCAACCACCTACCTTAGGAATGACTTTAAACACTAACAAGTCAACCATCCACCTTAGGAATGACTTAAAACACTAACAAGTCAACCACCCACCTTAGGAATGACTTAATACACTAACAAGTCAACCACCCACCTTAGGAATGACTTAAAAACACTAACAAGTCAACCACCTACTTTAGGAATGACTTAAAACCTAACAAGTCAACCACCTACCTTAGAAATGACTTAAAACACTAACACGTCAACCACCCACCTTAGGAATGTCTTAAAAACCTAAGAAGTCAACCACCTACCTTAGAAACGACTTCAAACACTAACAAGTCAACCACCCACCTTAGGAATGTCTTAAAAACCTAACAAGTCAACCACCTACCTTAGATATGACTTAAAACACTAACAAGTCAACCACCCACCTTAGGAATGTCTTAAAAACCTAACAAGTCAACCACCTACCTTAGGAATGACTTAAAACACTAACAAGTCAACCACCTACCTTAGGAATGACTTAAAAACACTAACAAGTCACCACCCACCTTAGGAATGACTTTAAACACTAACAAGTCAACCACCTACCTTACGAATGACTTAAAACACTAACAAGTCAACCACCCACCTTAGGAATGGCCTCGGCTGGGGCAGTGGGAAAATCGATAGGAGCAATGGCAGCGTCGGCAAAACCTGACACATCATGACAGTGACATTATGACATGGTATATCATGAAATTTATAACACGGCACATTATGATAGTGATATTATGACATGGTATACCATGAAATTTATAATACGGCACATCATGACAGTACATTATGACATGGCATACCATGAAATTCATAACACGGCACATCATGACAGTGACATTATGAAATGGTATACCATGAAATCTATAACACGGCACATCATGACCATGACATATGACATGGTATACCATGAAATTTATAACACGGCACATCCTGACCATGACATGGTATCATGACATTTATAAACTGCACATCATGACAGACATTATGACATGGTATACCATGAAATTTATAACATGGCACATCATGACCATGACATTATGACATGGTATACCATGATATAACACGGCACATCAAGAAGGCATTATGACATGGTATACCATGAAATTTATAATACGGCACATCATGACAGTGACATTATGACATGGTATACCATATCATCTATGACATGCACACTATGACACAAACATTATGACATGGAATACCATGACACGTGACATTATAACATGACATACCACATTATGACATGGAACATCATCATGACAGTGCCATCATAAAATGGCATACCACATAATGACATGGAATACCATGGCACCGTGACATTATAACATGACATACCACATTATGACATGGAACATCATGACAGTGCCATCATAAAATGGCATACCACATTATGACATGGAATACCATGGCACCGTGACATTATAACATGACATACCACATTATGACATGGAACATCATGACAGTGCCATCATAAAATGGCATACCACATATGACATGGAATACCATGGCACCGTGACATTATAATGACATACCACATTATGACATAGAAGATTATGACAGTGCCATCATAAAATGGCATACCACATGACATGGAATACATGGAACCCATGACACTGTGACATTATAACATTATACAACATGGACATATGACAGTGCCATTATGACATATGACATGGAACATCATGACAGTGCCATCATAAAATGGCATACCACATAAAATGACATCATGAATACCATGACACTGTGACATTATAACATGACATACCACATCATAACATGGAATACTATGACATGGTAACATTATAACATGGCACAACACATTACGTGGAACATCATGACACAGTGACATCATAAAATGGCATACCTTATTATGACATGGAACACCATCACTCAGTGACATAATAAAATAGCATACCACATTATGACGTCGAACATAATGGCACAGTGAGATGACATGACATACCACATTATGACATGGAAACCAATGACACAGTGACATCATAAAATGGCATGCCACATTACGACAAGGAACATCATGACACAGTGACATAAAATGGCATACCACATCATGACATGACAGAGTGACATCATAAAATGGCATACCACATTATGACATGGAACATCATGACACAGTGACATCATTAAATGGTATACTCCAGCATGACATGGAACATCATGACAGTGACACTACAACATGGCATACCACATTATGACATTGAACAACATGACACACTGACATTATGGCACGTTGCATCAGTGACAATATAGCAAGGAATGTCATTTCACAGTAGTGACATTATAGTCTGGTACATAACATGCTGACATAACATGGCAGTCAGGTAACAAGGCAGGCTGATATGCACGGACATAATCATGTAACAGTGACAAGAACATGGCAGGCTATTACACAATGACATGCTATGATCATGACATAACATCGCAAGCCATTACACGGTGACATTATGATATGGTAGTAACATAACAACACGGCAAGCCATTACCGACTGATGTTATACCATGGGAATGACATAATGTCAAACAATTCAGACAGTGATAATGTAATATGGCAGCACAATAATCTCCTGGTAATGACATACCATGGTATGCTGTTCAACAATGACATCATACCATGGTAGTGACATTATACCATGGCGAGCCATTACACATTTACATGATGACATAGTTAGTGATATATAACAACATGGCAATGAAACAGCGTGGCATCATCAATGAGGAGATATTATAACATGGTACACATAATGATCTGACATGACATGACAGTGACATTTATCATGGACACCACGACAAATCTTTCTTCCTAATAGCCCCAGATGAAATAGACAGAACTAATGACCCATGTATACACTCGGGATGCACAAGAGTTTTGACCCCAAGACAAGGCAGACAGAAGCCACGTCCCTTGTGCCTATCCATGATGCAGAAGGCATCTGACCCACAGACAAGACAGAAGTAGTGACCACTGTACCCACCATCCATGATGCTGAAGATATTTGACACATACACAAGACAGAAGTAGTGACCACTGTACCCACCACCCATGATGCTGAAGACATCTGACCCACGAAACAAGACACCCAGAAGCAGTGACCACCTTGCCCACTCCACAAGATCTGACCCACAGACAAGACAGGGAGAAGCAGTGACCACTGTACCCACCCATGATGCGGGCCAGAGGTTTGACCCCCAGCTGGTTGGCCTTCTCCGCTGTCATCAACACCATGGCCCCTGCACCGTCGTTCAATGTGCTGGCATTGGCCGCTGTCACCGTTCCTGTCGTCATTCACCTCTTTATAACTCTGGTTCTTTGTTGTCCCTGTCATCATTCATCTCTTATAACTGGTCCTTTATCATTCACCTCTTTATAACTCTGGTCCTTTGTCATCCCTGTCATCGTTCACCTCTTTACAACTCTGGTCCTTTGTCGTCCCCATCATCATTCACCTCTTTATAATTCTGGTCCTTTGTCGTCCCCATCATCATTCACCTCTTTATAACTCTGGTCCTTTGTCCATACCGCTAGTCCTTCCTCTACAAGTCCAGTCCAGTCATGAAACTAAAAACAGTGCACTTTGTTTCTCTGTCCTGTTGGATGCAAACACTCTACAAGCTGCTGGCCGAGTGTTGTATGACCCCTCTTTAGCTGTGATCCTTGGGGACGGTCGAGCTATGTTGATAAAACGGTCTTGAAAATAATGTTTATCACTTAAACAGAAAAAAAACTGTGCTGTACTTGCCAGCGTCAGCCTATGAATACCAGGTCAAACACAGCTTTCGTCAGGTCACCACACACACACACACACACACACACACACACACACACACACACACACACACACACACACACACAAACACTGATTTCAGGTCATTTTACACACAGACACAGACAACCACCTTCTCTAACGTCTCTGCCCACCCATCTCTTCCCCCTCTTCCCCCCCCCCCCCCCACACACACACACACACAAACTGACTTCCCACGATGGACTCTCTCACCTCCTTCCTTCTGAAAAACAGGTTTGAGACCAGGGAACTTGTCAAAGTTGACCCGCTTGTATTCCTCGTCCTCGCTGACCGTCACTGGGTCACCTGCCAAACACGGGACAACACAGGTCACTGTAAACATCGTCACCTCTGACTTGTCTATATCAAGTCATCACCTGTCATACGCAAATTACCATGGGGTGATAATGCTGACACCTGGTCCATGGCTGTGGACAGAACCTTTACACCACCATCGCAGGTAGGAAGGTCCTCAGACTCCGACACATTTCTGATGATCTATGAGGAGGATGCAGAAGATGAGACTTTTTTTTTGTTTTGCATATTAACCAAATAACTGGATTGAATTGGTCTTTCTAGTCTTTCCATTAGTCCACAGCATGAAATGGGTTCAAAGTGTTGGTTGCCCAGAATGTAGTCACTTTATTGTCAGAAATGGGTTTAAAGTGTTGGTGCCCAAAACATAGTCACTCTATTGCCAGAAACAGGTTCAAAGTGCTGGTTGCCAAGAACATAGTCATTTTAGAGTCAGAAACGGGTTTAATGCGTTGGTTGCCCAGAATATAGTCACTTTATTGTCAGAATGGGTTCAAACCGTTGGCTGCCCAGAATACAGTCACTTTATTGTCAGAAATGGGTTCATAGTGTTGTTTGCCCAGAATATAGTCACTTTCTTGTCAGAAATGGGGTTCATAGTGTAGTGTTTGCCCAGAATATAGTCACTTTATTGTCAGAGATGGGTTCGAAGTGTTGGTTGCCCAGATATAGTAGTCACTTTATTGTCAGAGATGGGTTCGAAGTGTTGTTTGCCCAGAATATAGTCACTTCATTGTCAGAAATGAGTTCAAAGCGCTGGAGGCACAGAATGAAGTCTGCTCACAGTCAGAATTGGGTTAAAGTTGCTGGATGCATGAAGCCTGAACACTTTATATAATCTGAAACATCTCAAAGTACCACAGAAAACATCTGCACAACACAACTCCCACCCGGGTCAGGTAACACAGATTCACACACGCTCACACACACACACACACACACACACACACACACACACACACACACACACATATCTCATACACACACAGACACACTTATTCATACACAGACACAGATGAGAGACAGACAGACAGATACACAGAGGCCACCTTTTTTTCTGGGGATGACTACAGGGACGATCTCTTTCTTGAAGATTCCCTCTGCAGCCGACTTCTGACTCAGACGGTAACTTCTGATGGCGTACTCATCTTGTTCCTCCCGACCAATGGCAAACTTCTTGGCTGTGTTTTCCGCACAGTTGCCCTAAACAACATGACGCATCTCGTATCTGTCAGTGACGTTACCTTTGTTGTTGAACACAGAGAGACACACACACACACATACATGAATACACACACACACACACACGAACACACAGAAAGACAGACAGAGACACATACAGACAGACACAGAGATACAAACACATACACAGAGTGTCACACACAGACATAAAGAAGATACATACACAGACATAGACACACTGATATACAGACATACACATACACACAGACAAACACACTTACACACACACGCACATACACAGCCACAGAGACAGTTACACTAACATATATATAAACAGTTACATGCACATGCATGCAGTCTCTCTCTCGCTTTCTCTTTCACACACATGCACGCATGCATGCACACACACACATACACACACATAAATGTGCCACACACACCATGTGGATCTTGTTGTAGACGCGGTCAGACCATCGTACACTATGGCATCCTGAAACATAACACACAGTGCATGGCCAGGTGCAACTCTCCCTCTCTCTATATCCCCTCTCCCAACACACTGCAGACTCCCTTCCCCCCCACCCACACCACACTCCCTTTTCCTCAAGCACAACACTCTCTTCTTCCTACACACACAGCACACTGTAAACCTTTGCTACCCTTACTGTACTGCATGCGTGTGTGCATTTGTGTATGTGTGCTTGTGCACTGCTGTGCAGCTGTACGTGTGCGCACGGGCGCGTGTGCGTGCGTGCGTGCATGCATGCGTGTGTGCGTGCCTGCATGTGTATTTGTGTGCGAGTGTGTGCGCACGTGCACATGCGAATACACCTTGCCTGTGCGCATGTATTTATACATTATTATTATTCACTACCCAATGACGGACTGACCAAGTCACTACCCACTGACGGATTGACCAAATAACGGACTGAGCCAGTCACAACCAAAGATGAATGACTAAGCTGTACTCAATGACATCCTGAATCACCAACCAATGGCAGACTGACCGACAGAGCCACTACTACCCACTGACCAACTGATGAACTAACAGTCAGTACCCAGTGACGAACTGATGAACTAACAATCACTACCCAGTGACGGACTGATGAACTAACAGTCACTACCCAGTGACAGACTGACAGCGGTCACTCTGTCATGACACACTGACTCACCACCAACTGCACACCGCCATAAGGCGTGGCTCCTCTCTTCAGGTAGTAAGGAACGTTGGACATGCTCTCCATGCCTCCCGCCACCATCACCTCCTGTAACACGACACACTTCCCCTTGACAACACCCACAATGCACCACTGTTCATTAGACAGCTCTTATTTCCCTTTACAACTACTATAAAACACATCCCTGTTCAGCTGATAACTCTTGTCACTACCATGCTTGTTTCCTTGATGACATCATGAATACATCCCTCTCTACTGACCAGCTCCAGGTATCCAGTTTCCTTCAAGGCAATCTAAACATGCCCCTTGATTTATTTCTGTACACGCTTCAATTTTACTTGTCACCTCCGCATCCCAATCACCTTTGCATCCCAGTAAATACATCATGAGTCTATTTTAAAAGACTGTAAACACATCATTAGCGTCCTTTACACCACTGTTACATGCATCCCTTGTTTCCTTTACATCGCGGTAAATACATAATTGTCTCCTTCTTAACACTATAAACACATCACTTATTTATCTTACATCACTGCAAACACATAGCTCGTCTCCTTCACAACACTGCTAATGACATCCCTTTTTTATTTCTGTAAATACAATCCCTTGTCTTTTTTACACCATATTGAATACATCATTTTCCTCTTTTAAAACACTGTAAACATGTCATTTATACAATACTATAAACACATCACTTTTCTTTTATATCACTGTAAACAGATCACTTGTCTCCTTCACAACGCTGCTTAGACATCCCTTGTTTCAATTCAGTAAATACATCACTTGTCTTCCTTCCATCATACTGGTTTACATCACTTTCCTCTTTTGAAATACTGTAAATATTTCATTTGTCTCTCATCTAACACTAAAAACACACCAGGCTCCTTAAAAACACTGTAAGCACATCATGTGCCTCCTCTACAACACTGCAAATGCATCACAAGTCGCATTCACAACACTGTAAACACTTTTGCTTGTCTCCTTTTTAATACTGTAAACACATCACTTTTCTCCTTTACAACTCCGTAAATTCATCACTTGCTGCCTTTATGAGAGATAGGGAGAGAAAGACAGAGAGACAGACAAATAAAGCCAGAAAGAATGAGACTGAGAGAAAGACAGAGAAGGGGGGGGGGGGGAGCAGACAGACAGACAGACAAAACAGATACAGAGACAGTCAGACAGACAGAGAGAGAGAGAGAGAGACAGAGTGAGAGAGAGAGAGAGAGAGAGAGAGAGAGAGAGAGTGTGTGTGTGTGTGTGTGTGTGTGTGTGTGTGTGTGTGTGTGTGTGTGTGTTCACTTAAAGTGTGTGTGTGTGTATGTGTGTGTGTGTGTGTGTGTGTGTGCATGTGTGTGTGTATTTGCATGTGTGTGTGTGTTCTCACCTGGTGTCCACACATGAGATTCTGAGCAGCCAACATGATGGACTTCATGCCTGAGGCACACACCTTGTTGATGGTGGAGGTGGGGGTGGTGATGGGCAGACCTGGACACAGCAACATCACACACGTTGTACACATCCTGGACAGGCCAATACCGCACAATCATGTACACTCCTGGACAAACCAAAACCATTTTGCACACACTGGAAAGATCAGTACCACACACACTGTACACACCTGGACAGGCCAATACCACATACAATATAATTGTACTGTCTGTCTTTCTTTCTAAGTATGCAGGCTGATACTCCTGTGGACACTGCCTGTGGAGTTTTGTGTGTGTATAACCATTTTTTTTTTTATCCTGCCATTAAGGCAGCCATACTCCATCTTTGGGGAAGGTGCATGCTATGTGTAACGTGTCACCCATACCAATGGTCAAACTGGCCTTCTCTTCCAAAAGTTGGTGATGGGATTTTTTATGCGTGTGCAAGATGATGTGCGTGCGTTCACACATAGAACCTCGGTTTATAGTCTCATTCGAAGGACTGTATGGGGAATGGAGTCAGAACCAAGGTTAACTCCGAGGAAAAAATCCCCCTGTACTGAAATTCGAACCCGCAACCCAGGATCACAAGTCCGCCCTCTACCAACTGAGCTACTCTGCCCCCCCCCTGTCATAGCTACATTAAGTAATCCCTTCTATAAATCCCTGGTATTATTACCACTACATGGCGTACCACCTTCCGTAAGTCCTCTGTATCAATGTTACATGAAGTACCACCTTCCACAAATCCCCTGTATTATTATCACTATATGAAAAACTACCTTCCATACATCTCCCATATATTAGTATCACTACATGTAAAAAAAAAAAAAAAACCCACCTTCCATACATCCCCTGTACATTAGTATCACTACATGAAAAACCATATTTCATTCATCTCCTGTTTATTAGTATCACTACATGAAAAAATACTTTCCATACATCTCCTGTTTATTAATATCACTACATGAAAAACCACCTTCTATACATCTCTGTTTTATTATTATCACTACATGAAAAAACCACCTTCCATACATCCCCTGTATATTAGTATCACTACATAAAAAAACCATCTTCTATACAACTCCCGTATATAGCATCACTACATGAAAAACCACCTTCCATACATCCCCTGTATATTAGTATCACCACATGAAAAACCACCTTCCATACATCCCCTGTATATTAGTATCACTACATGAAAATTCACCTTCCATACACCCCGTGTATATTAGTATCACTACACGAAAAACCACCTTCCATACATCCCTTGTATATCAGTATCACTACATCAAAAGCCACTTTCCATACATCCCCTGTATATTAGTATCACTACATGAAAAACCACTTTCCATTATCTTCCGTTATTAGTATCACTACATGAAAAACCACCTTCCATACCCCTGTATATTAGTCACTACATTAAAAGCCATTTTCCATACATCCCCCCTATATTAGTATCATCACATTAAAAAAAAAACCACTTTCCATACATCCCTTCTATATTAGTATCACTACATAAAAAAAAACATTTTCCATAAATCCCCTGTATTATCACTACATGAAGTGCCACCTCCCATAAATCCCCTGTAGTATCATCACTACATGAAAAGCCATTTTTTCCATAAATCCCCTGTATCATCATCACAATAGAACAACCTTCCATAAATCCCCTGTATTGTCATCACAACAGAATAATCACCCTTCATAAATCCCCTGTATTATCATCATTACATGAAGTACCACCCCTCCCATAAATCACCCACCATAAATTGTCTGTTTGATAATCACAACATGAAGTGCCATCTTCCATAAATTCCAAGAACCATTATCACTGTATGAAGTACCCCTTCTGTAAATCCCCTGTATTATCATTACACGAAGTTGTGACGAGATGGATATGAGTGGTAGGTGGTGGAAGGAGCAACTTTCCGGTACTAGTCATCAAAGAAATTTTTATTTGTTCCGGGTATTGATAAAATACGGGAGAATGGCTCTGAGATAATTTCCTTAGGCTTGTACTCTTAATTAAAAGTACTTATAGCTCCGAGATACAGAATTGAAGAGAGAAGTTCAAACATTCAACATTCGATTGAACAACAGGGAACTGACACAAGTTAAGTGCACTTTCACACATCAACTTTTATTACTTACACATAGATAAGAAATGGCATGTCACTTCCATAGGCTGTGTTTCAGTTCTCATTGGACTACCACAATGAGGGGTCCTTCCTCACTCCTACTTTACTCGCTTGCACTCTGTGCAGCAAGCTTAAGTTGGCATACAGGGGTTCTGTCTAAGTTACACTGAATGTATATGGTTATTATACATCCCCCTCTGCTTGCTAGCACCCAGTATTGTAGCCAGGGTGGTACTCATAGACAGGTTCTCACTGTTTCATCATAAAGTGAGGGTAAGGGTCTGATGGGTTTGAGTCCAGGTGGTAAGCAAACTTAGCTTTGCTTCGGAGAGAGACAGTTGTTCTCTCCTGTGGCTGGTGACTGCCCCACTGGTGTAGATTGTTGTCTGTGTGTCGCCCTGGTTTTTGGCGAAGTCCCAGCTTCTGGTTCACCGCAATGTGTGCAGCGTGACCAGGATCCCAGTTCTGCGATAAAGAGAACTTGATCTGTAGATGAGAATCTGATGGCTGGCTTGTCGAGTGCCACACATTTACCCTTTTCCTCTTTCTTTCAGAGAGGGTGTGAGACTCAGCCAGCAAAGTTTTCTCTATGGTAGAGTTTCTGCTATAACTATAACCTCCACTTTTGTTTAAAGGCTAAGTTAAGCTTACAAAAGGGTAGGAGACAGTAATACAATGTTACAGTTTTAGTTATACAACTCTTCTTGTTTCATATGAATCAAATCACACTGACTGGGCTATGCTTAGTCCAAGTACACATGTGGTGTAGACTTAAAGTCATACACTACAAATCATTCCAATAATCACCAGTATTTATAAATCAGAGTAGCAGTTTTTTACCTAGCACAGGCATACTGTTTTCCTGATCAAAATTAATCATTGAATTATTATCTTAACAGACAGAGTTGCATACTGACAAAAGTCAGGGTGAACACAAAGAGCAGTGGTCAGATTGTTAACAAAGAATCAAAACCACTGGGAGAGCTTTTTTTGCCATATGATGGCAAGCAAACTACTACACAGAATAATCATCATCATCAGTTTGATAAATGTTGCTAAGCATTTGTACAAAGTTACAATGCTAACACACACAGCATACATAAAATCAATACATAGATTCAAAAATGTAAAACAGAGTTCCAACTCACTTTTCCTGGGAATGAACAGGGAATGACTTGAGATCAAGGAGTTACCAAGTTTCCTAGGCCTTCTCTGTCCCTTTGTCTTCCTCTGCTCTTGTCTACAGGCAGTCCTGAGGGGTCAGTGAAGTTGCGCCTGTGTGTGCCTGCTATATGAATTTCTCACTTGCCAAATCAGATTTTTGACAACCTGTCATTTACCGATCAGGGGTGAGAGGGGGGGGGATTAGTCTTGTAACCAATCGCCTCGGAAATTGTTTGAACCTAATCGGCACGGGATAATTTATGCATCCGTATATAGTGGCCGTGAGCCCCAGTTTAATTATGCGTCCGCATAGGTGTCTGCGAGCGAGCACGTGTAGTGTCTGCTGCTGCGAGGACGGGGACCGTAGGTATGAAAGGGGGGGGGGGGGGGGGGGTGGTGGTGGTGGGTGGGGGGTGAGAGCGCGGCAACATGCCTTTGTGTCGCGGGGGGGGGGGAGGGGGGGGGGGGGGGCTATTGTTAGAACGCAACGCACATCCCACGCTGCGTAGTATCGCACAGCATGGGGAGGGAGGGTTTTGAGAGGGGGGAAGGGAGGTAGGCCGATAAGAACGAAAGGCGGCACGCATTTCCCGTGACGCAATTTTTTCCTGTGTCATAGATCGTGTCAGTCGGGCCTTTCGCACCGTCCTAAGCAAGAGGGGGGGGGGGGGGGGGGGGGGGGGGGGGGGGTTGAGAGGGGAGAGTGGGCATAGATTTGAAATCTATTCTTTGGGTTTGGTGTTTGGTGGGACTGATCGGATGGTGTTGTCAAGCGTCACGTCAACATTGCCCATGTACACTTCGTTTACCTGTTCCCCAGCAATACCTGTACAAAACCACACACTCATCACTTCATTCCTCATCTTCATTTACTATTCATTCCTCTTGTACACTTCATTTACCTGTACACTTCCCCTGTTCCCCAGCAATATCTGTACAAAACCACACTTCACTCATCATACTTCATTCCTCATGTACACTTCATTTACCTGTTCCCCAGCGATACCTGTACAAAACCACACTTCACTCATCATACTTCATTCCTCATGTACACTTCGTTTACCTGTTCCCCAGCGATACCTGTACAAAACCACACTTCACTCATCATATTTCATTCCTCATGTACACTTCGTTTACCTGTTCCCCAGCGATACGTGTACAAAAGCACACTTCATTCATCATACTTCATTCCTCATGTACACTTCGTTCACCTGTTCCCCAGCAATACCTGTACAAAACCACACTTCACTCGGCATACTTCATTCCTCATGTACACTTTTTCCCCAGTAATACCTGTACAAAACCACACCTCACTCATACTCTATTCCTCTGTACACTTCGTTCACCTGTTCCCCAGTAATACCTGAAATACACCACACTTCACTGGTCACTTTGTCACTCGGTCCCTAGCAATACCTGCATTACACCACACTTCACTGTCATACTTCATTCCCCATGTATACTTTGTTCACCTGTTCCCCGGTAATACCTGTAATACACCACACTTCACTGTCATACTTCATTCCCCATGTATACTTTGTTCACCTGTTCCCCGGTAATACCTGTAATACACCACACTTCACTGTCATACTTCATTCCCCAGGTACACTTTGTTCCCCTGTTCCCCAGCAATATCTATGATACACCCAACTTTCACTGTCGTAATTCGTGCCTTTCACGCATTTCATTCACCTGGGCCCTGGCAATACCTGTAACACACCACGCTTTACTGTCATGCTTCACTGTCCATGTGCACTTCCTTCACCTGTTCCCTGGTGATTTTTGTAACACACCACACTTCACTGTCAACTTCATTTCTCATTTACACTTCCTTCACTTGTTTTTTCTTCTCCCACAACCCACTGACTGACCTCAGAGCACTTTGAGTCTGTGTGTGTGTGTGTGTGTGTGTGTGTGTGTGTGTGTGTGTGTGTGCGTATGTGCGTGCACATGTTGTGTGTGTGTGCGCGCACTTGCGTGCATAAGACGCTCATATGTATTTGCGCACACGTGCGCATGTGCATGTGTGAGTGTGCATGTGTGTGTGTGTGTATGTGTGTGTCCCTGTGTGTGTGTGTGTGTGTGTGTGTGTGTGTGTGTGTGTGTGTGTGTGTGTAAGTGTGTGAATGGGAGGAGAAGATGGGGAATAAGGTGGAATAGGAAAGAAGAGGTGGGAGGTGGCAGAATGCAAGTGGAAGCAGGGTGGGGGTGGAGGGCAGTGAAAATATTACTCCCTATACAACTTTTTGTTTGTTTGATAATGGAACTGGCATTCATCTCATAACTGCTTCCATTAAACTGCCATCATGGTTTTGGCTCTGGTTCAGGCTCTGTCAGCAGAGAAACATTCACATTTCCACTTCATTAAACTACAAGCATTTTTTTGTTTTATTCGTTCAGAGACAATTATTCATAACTTCTGAAATGGCTTCATATAATTAAATTTCAATGTGTACATGCTATGACCTTTTCTGAAACCTCAATTGTACAACACAACAATATGAGATTGAGAAAGAAAGAGAGAAAGAGGCAGACAGACAGACAGATAAAAACAGACACAAGGGATAGTGGGGGGGGAGAGAGAGAGAGAGAGAGAGAGAGAGAGAGACAGACAGACAGACAGAGACAGAGACAGAGAGAGAAAGAGACACAGGCAGATAGACAAACACAGACAATGAAAGAGAGCCAAGAGAGAGATTTCAAACACATATATACAGAGACATATGTATCTAAACCAAAACACGAACAAATTTTTTTTTTAAGTACTGTTGAAGAGAATTTGGAATGAGAAACAGACATGACAAACTGTCTTCTGGCAGAGAATGAGAGCGTTTTCTGAACACAAGCCATTTCCGTATGAATGCCAGCCATTTTCATATGAATGCCGGCCATTTTCATATGAATGCTGGCCATTTCCATATGAATGTCGGCCATTTTCATATGAATGCCAGCCATTTCCATATTAATGCGGCCATTGCTGGCCATTTCCATATGAATGTCGGCCATTTCCATATAAATACCAGCCATTTCCATACTAATGCCGGCCATTTCCATATGAATGCCAGCCATTCCATATGAATGCTGGCTATTTCCATATGAATGCTGACCATTCCCCATGAATGCTGGCCATTCCCATATGAATGCTCATGCTCGCCATTTCCATATGAGTGCTGGCCATTTCCATATGATCGCGGCCCTTTCCATATGAATGCCAGCCATTTCCATATGAATGGCAGCCATTTTCCTATGAATGGCAGCCATTTTCCCTATGAATGGCAGCCATTTCCATATGAATGGCAGCCATTTCCCTATGCTGGCAGCCATTTCCATATGAATGGCAGCCATTTCCCTATGAATGCCAGCCATTTCCATATGAATGCCAGCCATTTCCTATGCCATTTGGCATGCCAGCATTTTCCTATGAATGGCAGCCATTTCCCTATGAATGGCAGCCATTTCCCTATGAATGGCAGCCATTTCCCTATGAAATGCAGCCCGTCCCTATCTCCAGCCGTCTCTATCTCCACTGAACACTCACCTGCCTGCTTGACGGCTTCTGTCACAGCAACGGCTCCCAGGCGGGGGGCGGGCACTTCGGCCAAACTGCTGAGGAAGGAGCCGATGGGGGTCCTCACCGCACTGACAATCACCACATCCTAGGGGACAGCATAAACATTACACCTGGCTGATCCTCATTAAATTGTAGGCAAAGGACACAGGCATTAAACAGCTGACAGACCATTACCACACTCTAGGTAAAGGACACAGACATTAACACTGATATTACCACATTCCCGGCAAAGGACACAGTCATTAATGACTGACTGATGTTACCACATTCCCGGCAAAGGACACAGACATTAATGACTGACTGATGATCACCACATTCTGGTGGAGGACCTGACTGATGATTGCCAAATCCTGATGCATGACACACACAGGCATGTGACCGACCATCACCCACTTCCCCAATACAGACAACACCTGACCAACCAGAACCACAACCTGAGGGAGGTCACAGACATACACCTGACCAATGATCACCCCATCCTGGGGGAGGGCATGAAAGGTCTGGAGACACGAGGGTGACTCATGTCTCCATTATCACAGAAGTCTTGTACTTTTCATCCTAAACACTACACAGCCCCAAAATGCATCATTCCACTGCCCCACTGGCCAGCTAGCTCATAAAAATATGGCAATGCATTTATTATTTGTTGGGAACGGTTCATGAGATAATATATTATAATCTCATGAACCCTTCCCAACAAGTATAAAACGCGACGACTTTCTCAAAGTAGCGTGCAAGTTTGAGAAAGTTTGTTGTTCTGTATCTCTAGCAAAAGAGTACAAGGGAAGAAATGTAGATATATAATTACAGATATACATCACAAAAAACAACAGCATATATAACACACAGTCACATGCTAGACCTCCCAAAAGCAAACACACATGAATGCAGATGTACACAAGTATTAGTTGTATAATCAATCAAGCATACAAGTGGTGATTTAGATATGCGCATGACCAAAGTGCGCAAGTATCATTAAGCAAACACATATAAATGCACATGCACACAAGCATCAGACACACAATCAAAACGTGTGATGTAGACATGCACATGACCACTCTGCACATATATTCACAATCTCACTCTCTCACACACACACACACACACACACACACACACACACACACACACACACACACACGCGCGCAAGTGCTCGTACATGCATGTAACCATGCAGTTATGCCCCCACATGCATGCATGCACGCGCACACACACACACACACACACACACACACACATGCACACACACTACAACACAAATCACACACACAAACAAGCCTTACTTTAAGTCCAGATGCTTGGCTAAAACGGCGTACTCCAGACAGCGTTTTCAACAGCTGAAAATGAAAGAGTTATGACTGAACAATGTATGGCTTCATTTGTAAATGAAAGATTCACAACTGCGAGGGTTTACAACAGCAGCTGAAAACAAAAGAGTCATACATGTACAGTACTGTCTACAGCTGAAAATGAAAAAGTTGTACTGTACAGTTTTTTCAACAGGTGAAAATGAGTTATTACTGTACAGGGTTGTCAATAGCTGAAAATGTGTCACAAGTGAACAATATTGTTCAACAAATGAAAGATTTTAAAATCACAACAGTGCATCACTTACAAAAGCTGAAAACTGTTAGTAGTAACTGCACTGTATATTCAACTGCTCAAAATCAAAGAATCATAACTGTACAAATTTTTAACAAATGAAAATGAAAAGTAATATCACTAATACATTTTGCACAATTTAAATGACTGGAAATGAAAGTCATAAATGTGCAGTGTTTTCAACGACTGAAAATAAACCAGTGATAACTTTACAGATTTTTTTTTTTTACTAGCTGAAAATAAAAATCATAAGTGTATAGTGTTTTCAAAAGCTCA
>JADBJO010000153.1:301296-363796 GCA_016801955.1 Conus betulinus
TGTATCATCATTATCCGCTGTGCAGTATATACCGAATCATAGATGTCAGTGCAGTTCATAACTGATTTATGGCTGTCTTTGTGTGTATAACTGTCACGATTGTTGGTGCATTGTAGCCTATATAACCAGGTCAAGGTTGTTAATGTAGTGCGTAACTGTGTCATGATCGTGTCAGACACAGAAAACAAAATAATTCATTTTGGCCTGTATTTCTCGGTCCATGTAGTTTTTCGTTATTGAATTCTTTTTTTTAAAAGATAAACCAGTCGCACTGTCTGCACGTGCAAGCCGTTGAAACGTGTTCGCGGACACACGCCGCAACTGAAGAAAGTAAGGCGGGGTGCAGACGTTGTGTGGACTCGAAGGATTCAAGATTTCTCTCTCAGTTAGTCATCGTCCAGCTTGACCACGGGTCACGTAAATTAGATAAGTAGTAAGGGATCCGACAGATTCCAAATTCTCACGTGTGTCTCGCATTCTGGTCTTTCTTTTCGAAACTTCAAATTTCGTCAAAATTGAAGTTTGAAGTCTCGAAAAGATTTCCGTTGCCGACCACCTTCTCATCCAAAGATGATGAAAACAGCAGTCTCACAGCCGGGCGGCTTGTAGTGCAGACCCCCGATTTCGGTAAACAGTCCCCGCGTCTTCATGTCGCTGCTTGAGAAGCCAGGAAACGACGGCTGAGACTGCTGGTGATGAATTTCCCCCCCCCCCCCCCCCCCCCCCCCCAACACACACACATACACACACGCACACACACACACACCCCGTTTGTCGTCATCGTCGCTGGCAATTGCTGGGGCATGGTCCCAGGTTGTCTTCTTGCTCCCGTGGGAACCAGAATGTCCAGCTTGTGTGAGTTTTGTTGGACGAGTGTGAACGTTTGGTGTAACAGTGACGAACGTTGGGTACAACAGGAACAAACATGTAGTGCAACAGTGACGAACATTAGATGCAACAGTGATAAACATTCTAAAAACAGTGACGAATACTTTGAAAAATAGTGACGAATACTTTGTGAACAGAAAATTGTGCTTCTGTTGTCATTGTGAAGAACAATTTTGCAACTGTTTTTTTTGTTTTTTTTTTTCTAGTTTTTATTTAAATGTCAAGTGTTTTCTTTTGAGACTAGAGTGCTCTCAACTGTGGAGGGCACTTGCAAGGTAATTAGTGCACTTAAAAGGAAAGCAATTCGTTTTCATATTTTAAGTCCAGCCTGTATGGTCTTGGCAGAGAGGGTGTGTTTCCCTGGGGGGAGAGAACATTACATTATAGACTGCCTGCCTTTTGGACGCATGATTTGAACGCAATCCTGTTTGGTCTCTCTCTCTCTCTCTCTCTCTTTTGAAGTGATAAGATCTGAATAAAAGAAAAATGCCTCAGAATTTATTTCAACTTATCAAGCTCAGGGAAACTGGCAGAGTTGTTTGTGAGCAAACCATTTAATATAAGGAAAATATTGCAATGGC
The DNA here is from genome assembly GCA_016801955.1 of Conus betulinus. NCBI lineage: Eukaryota > Metazoa > Mollusca > Gastropoda > Neogastropoda > Conidae > Conus > Conus betulinus. The sequence continues at coordinate 302,766 of JADBJO010000153.1, forward strand.
GATTTCCCTTTGGCTTTCTCTTGGCCACTTACAGTAGCTGCACCGAAATGTTGGATCTTATTTTATTGCTTTGCAGTACTGGTGTACATTTACGTGTGAAATGGCAGTGTTTATTTTTCATATATTATTTTAACAAGCTGTTTTGCTGTGCTACTAATTCTGGTAGGTGTTTATGATTTCCAGAGGGTGCACAAGATGTTGTTTAATAATTTTACCCATCTTTTGTCAGCTGCATTATCCACATACACATACATGCAGTTGTGCATGACCATGCCATGGTCACTAATGCAGTGTATAACTACATCATGATTGTGTATAACCGAGTCATGATTGTCTGTGCATGTACAGCCATGTCATGGTTTCAGTGAATGTATGGCTGTCATAGGTGAGCAGTGTAAACCTACATAATGTTTATGTATAACCCTGTATAATTGTCAGTGGTGTGTATAACTGCATCACGATTTTCCATGCAGTGTAGAACCGTTTTGTGTTTGTCGGTGTAGTGTACAATTTTGTCCTAATCATCATTTCTGTGAATAACTGTCCAAGATTGTGATGTGTGTGGCTGTCATGATTGTCACTGTGCTGCTGTGTCATGGTTATCTGTGCAGTATATCATGTGTCGTAATTGTCTGTGTATAACTGTCTTGATTGTCAGCGAGTAAGTGTGTCATGCTTGTCAATGCCCGTGTCATGGTATCAGTATGTAACAGTCATGCTTGTCAGTGTAAAACTATGTTATGATTGGCAGTGCAGTCTGTGACTTTTCATGATTGTCAGTGTAAAACTGTGTAGTGATTTCCAGTGTTTAATTGGGTCATGATTGCAAGTATACAACTGTGTCATGGTGTGTGTCACTGCAGTTGTATATCTGTCATGATTGTTAGTGTCATGTCTTGTCATGGCTGCCAGTGCAGTGTATAAATGTCTTGATTGTTGATGTATAAGTGTGTACTTATTGTCAGTATGTGTGTGTGTGTGTGTGTGTGTGTGTGTGTGTGTGTGTGTGTGTGTGTGAGAGAGAGAGAGAGAGAGAGAGAGAGAGAGAGAGAGAGAGAGAGAGCACATTAAAAAAGTTTTACTTAAGCATCCATACATTTGTCCAGAATAATGTTCACAGAATTTGTAACATGATTGCTGAAAAAAATCTCTGTGACAAACTTTTCTTTTCTGATGCTATAATTTTACATGGCAGATGTGTTTGTGTTTTGTGCACTGTTGTTGTGCTTATGTTGAACATCTTTTGTGAAAATGAGTTTAAATTTTTTTTAAAGTGTGCCATGGTTGTTAGTACTCCCCCCCCCCCCCCCCCCCCCCCCCAATCTCATGTTTCCATACTCATCCATTCTCTCCGTCAAGAAAGAAACCCAAGCCTAGCTATGTCTACAGAGCATTTTATTGACAAGAGTTATGTCTCAGTGAGCAGGGTGTATGTGTGCATTATCCAAAGACGCAAGCCACGCAGTTCTCATTCATATTTGTCTGCATACCGCCGCCTTCCACGACCATTGGCCACATTCACTTGTTTACATCCTGTGTGATTCCATTATCGCTGCTCACACAGTTTACATGCTATCTATTTAGTGCTTCCATCAGCACTGGACACATTCACAATGTACTGGTCCCCATCTGATCAGCAGACAGGAAGTTCACAGTCACTGTTGGCATTTCTAATGTACAACGTCCGCCTCCCTTCAATACGCAAGCAAGCAATGTGATTCCTTCACAGACACACGGTAGATGATCCATCATAATGCAGTATTACATACACAAGATCCATCATGACGCAGTATTACATACACAAGATCCATCATGATGCAATAAGACATACGCAAGATCCGTCACGATGCACTTCATGATGTACACAAAATCCATCATGACGTGATATAAGACATATACACAAGATTCATCATGATGCAATACAAGACATACACAGAATCCATCATGACATCATGATGCAATACAAGAAATAACATAAAAATCCATCATGATGCCGTACAAGAGACCCATCATGATGCAATATAGCGAAGACAAGATCCATCAAGAGGCGAAAGAACACACTGTACAGAGTCCAATGACAGAAGGGGAAGAATAGACTTGACTTGGTCAATCACTAGGTGATGTCTGGCCCATGACAGAGAAGAAATTGGGACATGTTACGAAAGCTAAAGGATCCCCCAGGCAATGAACCCCTCTCTACAAGGCTGCAGAGAAAACAAGGATGACCAAGCGGCCCAGCTGTTCTACTGGCAAACCCACTGGAGCAGACCCAGCTTTCTTCCCTCCTTCGCTTCCCTTTCATCATTATCATCTGTAGTTTGTCCAGCTCCACCCACACTTGTGGGGCCAAAGAACACGCGCATGCACACACACATACATACATGCACACACACACATCCAGAGCAATGCAGGCAGTACTACAGTAGTCAACGGGATGTGGCGGAAAAACAGGTGAAAGTGTGTACAACCTTAACATGATCCTGTTCAAACAGGGAATTACAGTGAAGCTGGGGGTACCTATAAGTGTGAACAGAGGGTAGCTATGTGTGTGTGAACAGAGGACAGCTATGTGTATGAACAGAGGGTAGCTTTGTGTATGAACAGTGGGTAGATATGTGTGTGTGAACAGAGGGCAGCTATGTGTGTGAACAGTGGGTAGATATGTGTGTGTGTGAACAGAAGATAACTAGTGAGTAAACAGAGGGTAGCAATGTGTGTGAACAGAGGGTAGTTATGAGTGTGAACAGAGGGTAGCTATATGTGTGAATAGAGGGTAGCTATGTGAATGAATAGAGGTTAGCTATGTGTGTAAACAGATGGTAGCTACATGTGTGACTAAGGGTAGCTGTGTGAACAGAGGATAGCTATGTGTGTGTGAACAGAGGGTAGTTTTGTGTATGAACAGAGGGTAGTTTTGTGTATGAACAGAGGGTAGTTTTGTGTATGAACAGAGGTAGTTTTTTGTGTATGAACAGAGGGTAGCTTTGTGTATGAACAGAGGGCAGCTAAGTGTGTGAACAGAGGGTAGCTATGTGTGTGAACAGTGGGTAGTTTTGTGTATGAACAGAGGGTAGTTTTGTGTATGAACAGAGGGTAGTATGAACAGAGGGTGTGTGTATGAACAGAGGGTAGTTTTGTGTATGAACAGAGGGTAGTTTTGGTGTATGAACAGAGGGTAGGTATGAACAGAGGGTAGCTTTGTGTATGAACAGAGGGCAGCTAAGTGTGTGAACAGAGGGTAGCTATGTGTGTGAACAGTGGGTAGTTTTGGGTATGAAGAGAGGGTTGCTATGTGTGTGAACAGGAGGTAGCTATGTGTGTGAACAGGGGGTAGCTATGTGTGTGAACAGAGGGTAGTTTTGCATATGAACAGAGGGTAGCTATGTGTGTGAACACAGGGTAGTTTTGCATATGAACAGAGGGTAGCTATGTGTGTTAACAGAGGGTAGTTTTGCATATGAACAGAGGGGCTAGCTATGTGTGTGAACTGAGGGTAGTTTTGCATATGAACAGAGGGTAGCTATGTGTGTGTGAACAGAGGGTAGTTTTGCGTATGAACAGAGCGTAACTATGTGTGTGAACAGAGGGTAGTTTTGCGTATGAACAGAGGGTAGCTATGTGAGTGAACAGAGGGTAATTAAGAATCTGAACATCTTTGTGTGTGAACAGGGGACAGCTTTGAGTATGAACTGAGGTTAGCTAAGATTGTGTACAGAGGCCAGTTATGTGTGTGAACAGAGGGTAGCTATGTGTGAACAGTGGGTAGCTATGTGTTAGCAGAGGGTAACTATGTGTGTGTACAGAGGGTAGCTATGTGTGAACAGAGGGTAGCTATGTGAGAATAGAAGGTAGGTATTTGTGTGAACAGAGGGTAGCTATGTGTGAACAGAGGGTAGCTGTGTGTGTGAACAGAGGGTAGTTATGAGTGTGAACAGAGGGTATCTATATGTGTGAACAGAGGGTAGCTATATGTGTGAACAGAGAGTAGCTATATGTGTGAACAGAGGGTAGCTATGTGTGAACAGAGGGTAGCTATGTGTGAACAGAGCGCACTATGGGTGTGAACAGAGGGTAGCTATGTGTGAACAGAGGGCATTGTGTGTGTGAACAGAGGGTAGCTATGTGTGTAAACATCTTTGTGAGTGAACAGGGGACAGCTCTGAGTGTGAACGGAGGTTGCTTTGTGGACAGTCATGTTATATCCATGGATGACCTCTCCGAATACCGACAATCATACAGACCATCAATGACCACAACTGACAACAACAAAAATACAGACCATCAATGACCTCATCAAACACCAACATTATACAGACTATCAATGACACACCTAATCTCTATACTACTCTACTGACTGATTCACTCACCACACACCTGACTTATACATGCTCCACTGATTGATTCACATCGGACTTTGCACCGCTTTACTGACAACAGATTTGAATGCTTTACCCGGCAACACACATGACTTCTACATTACTTTACCAGTGACACACCTGATCTACACCTTGCTTTACCACTGATTCACTAACAACACACCTGACTTATATACACTGTTCTATTAACCGATTCACACTTTACTTTTACACTGCTTTACCAACTGATTCACTGACGACACACACCCTGACTTTAAACTGCTCTACCAATGTTTCACTTACAGCACACTTAATAGACTTAATGATGAGGTACCTGACATGTAGACTGCTTTATTGATGACACATATGGACTGGTATACTGATGGCACAATTTTTTTATATACTGACAACGTGCCTGGCTGTTACACTACTTGACCAACTGATTAACTGCTAACACATCTGACCTATGTACTACTCTACTGATTGATTCACTGATGACACCCAACTACCAATGATTTACTCAAAACACTCCTGACTTATATACTATTCTTCCTATGATTCACTAAAAACACCCGATTTATACACTACCAATAATTTACTAAAAACACAGCTGACTAACACTTTTGCTTTAATGATGACACACCTGATATACAAAATGGTTTACAGATGATATAACCTTTCATACCTTGATAACTGATGACATACCTGACTAACATTCATTCACTTACAATATACCTAACTTATACACTGATTCTCTGGTGACATGGTTGACTTACTGACTGCCTGAATGACAAATCTGACTATAATTTGATCCACTGGGGACACACCTGAACACACACTGATTCAATGACACATCTGATATACACAGACGACACACCTAACCATACACACGAGTGACACATCTGACTTTAAACAGATGACACACCTGATAATGCACTGAATTACTGACGAAACTTCTGACTGTACACTATTCACTGACACACCTGACTATACACTAATGACATGCCAAATATACACTGATTCATCAATCACACGCCTGACTACACACATTCATTATGACACACCTGACTATACACTGACTCACTAACTCATCTGACTATGTAATTCTCAATTGACATACCTGTCTATACACCGATGTCGCACCTAACTATATACTGATTTACTAATAACACACCTCACTATACACTAATGACATAACTGACTGTATGCTGATTCATAGGTAACACACTGGACTATACACTAGTTCACAAGTGACAATACACGGATTCACTGACGACACATCCAACTATACACTAATTCACTTTTGACAGACATACATCCACTGGTGACACACCAAACTATACACTGATGGCAAACATGACTGTGCAGTGATTCAGTGATAACACACCTGACTAGACATTGATGACACACCTGACCATATACTGATGACACATCTGACTACAGACTGATGACAAACCTGATTCTACACTTCTGCACTGATGACACACCTGTCTTCAACCTGATTCGATGATGACACTCCTGGCTTTACACTTATTCACTGATGACATACTGACTTCACACTGATGACACACAGAACTAAAACCCGAGCCACTGCAGACACGTCCAAGTATGCACTGATAACACATCTGATTTGCCTGCCGATTTACTGGCAATGTAGTTGATCTATATCTCAAATAAAGCACATTCTGTCTGTCCATCCCTGTTCCATCTATCACTGCAGTCAGCTGTCCTGGGTACAGGTTACACAAATCCATTGTTTTCATCTGACCCTCCCAATGCCTAGCATGATGACTCATTCGCATTCTGGGCAGACCAGGAGTGAATGATGTCTTTGTGCAAGAAAGTCACATCATTGCATTATAATGCAACATACATGAAGCCATTGGCGTTCATATACACTAAAACCACTGTGCTTTCTGTCAGCTGGATCAAAAAAAAAAAAAAAAAAAATCAATAGGAAGACCAGTAGACTGAAAATCTAGAGGTCCCTTTTTCGGTTTAAAGTTAAAATACTTTCTACCCCATTCTGTTTACTTCCAGGGATTCAATGCTGGTCCAAGGCAAAGAGGAAGGGGGATGTGGGTGAGGGGTGGGGAACTGGGGTGTGGGTGTTTGGGGGGGGGGGGGGGGGGGGGGGAGGAGAAAAAAGGCATTAAGGGGGTGGGAAATGAGGAGAGGAGGGAAGGAAGGGCAGCAACAAGGACAAGGGGAAAAAGGAGGGGGGAGGGGGGTATGGAGAACAGGGGATGGAAGAAGGAGGGGGAGGGGTTGGTGGGGGAAAGGAAGGAGGGAAAAACAAGAGGGGAGCAGGGCCAATGGAAGGGAAATGGGGGGGGGGGGGGGGGGGTGGGGGGGGGGGGGGGGGGGGGGGGGGGGGGGGGGGGGCTGGGAACAGAGTATGGGGAGTGGGCAGGAACAGCCAGCCAGTATGCACATGGACAGACAGATGTGCACTTTGAGAAAAGCCAATTTAAAAACACTAGATGCTACTCAACCTGTCTGAAGGGCTCACAGGTTGATGCAGGATATACCAAAATAAAAAACGACAGTAAAACCTGGGTCCAGATGCCTGTACTTTTCAGATACAGTATGGAGCAAAATCCTTATCTGCCTCAGCTAGCATATACAGTACCTTTAAAAGACAAGCTTGTCTCTAAAGGGAAAGGCAGCATGAGGAATTCTTTCTTGAGTACATGCACAGTTAGTTTCTTTGCTCCTTTGAAGGGGAGGTCAGCAGCACCAGCAAGCAACATGTTTCACTCAGTGAAGAACTCATCAGGCTTCCCACCTGATCCTGGTTGTCTGCTGGTGTGAAACACTGCCATAGAAGTGTAGCAAAGTGCGCTCTGCTCGGTACAGTCTCTCAAAACAAGACCCCCACTTCAAATACCTGCTCCACCATGACATGGGTGATCCAAGGCTAAGCTGTAATAAAACTTGGGCTCAAATGTCTTTGATTTCCGAAAAGGGAATGAAGCAAATGTCAAAACCTGTCCTAACTAAAATTAGCAACTTTAGAAGATAAAGACTTGCGCTTAAAGGGAAGGGGAGAGGAAAAGTAATCCTTCTCCCGTAAGTGCTCAGTTAATTTTACTGTTCCTCCAAAGAGGAGGTCAGCGGGGACCAGCAAACAACAGCTGTTTCATTCAGTGAAATGCTTGTCAGGCTTGCTACTGGATCCGGGTTTCCTGCTGATGAGAAGCACTTTCAAAAACAGTAAAAAGGATATTCTCCAGAATTGTGCAGATCCTAGAGAATGTATTAAAAGTGTCTCCTAAAAAACAAACGAGTGTTCTCTGCACATGGAAAACTAGGAATGTTGGATAAGATGGCAGACTAAAATTTGTTTAAAAAAAAAACAAAAAAACAACCAACCATCCATTCCCCCCCCCCCCCAAAAAAAAACAAACAAACAAACAAAAAAAAAAAACCAACAACAAAAAAAAAAACAGACAAACAACAAATGCCCAGGAAATATAAAAACACAGCCTGCGGGAAACAGTACGACTGAATAAAAATTCACCGCTCCATATCTATCTACATATATATACGTATTGCTGACTTCATCTCCAACATACCCACTCATTCACCAAACAAATACCCAACATGTATTCTGGTCCCTCAATACACGCCAACTTGTACACTGGTTTACTGAAGACTCATTTGGTTTGTACACTAGTTCAGTGACAACACCTGTAACCATTGTAACTTGACTTGTTCCTACCATGGAGTGACAAACCGACTGCAGTGCAGACCAGTAGACACAGAGCAGGCTGCCTTCACTGACACAGGACAGCATTTCACAGACACACATCAGATGACATGAGATACACATCACTTGACATACATATATATCTTATCACTTTGCAGACACAAAATTCACAGCACAAACATGTATGTTGCTTTATGGACATCATTCCATACACCACTTCAAAGACAGACATCGCATCATACTGACATCACTTCACACATCCTCCACTTCAGAGACACAGACATAACTTCACAGACACGGACTCTACACAGAAACCACATCAGGGTCACATACATTACTTCAAACATTCACCTACTGCTTCATAGATGCTTAACTGCTTCACAAACAGGCACATCACTTCACAGACATATATGTCACATCACAGACAAATAATCGTGTCACAGACATATACATCACTTCAAAGACATACACCCAACTTCACAAAGTGGTAAATCACTTCACATACATGTATCTCTTCACAGACTTTTTATTTCATACTTCACAGACATATACATATCTTCATAGATACATACAAACTTTACAGACGGTTATGTTATTTCACAGACATAGATATCACTTCACAGACATACACATCACTTCACAGGCACATACGTTCTTTTACAGGCAGGTACATCACAGACACATAGAACACTGCACAGACATCTACAACCTTTCACAGGCAGGTACATCACAGACACATAGAACACTGCACAGACATCTACAACCTTTCACAGGCAGGTACATCACAGACACATAGAACACTGCACAGACATCTACAACCTTTCACAGACAGGTGCATCACTTAACAGACACATACACTCATCAACGACATACACATCACTTCCAAGACATCACTTCACTGACACCTACTACTTCACTTCATGCATCCATACATCACTTTACAGACACCTAGATCACTTCACGCATACATACATCATTTCACAGAACACACACATATTTTCACAGGTATTTACATCTCATCACAGCCACATACATCACTTCCCAAGCACACACGCCACTTTACAGACACATGTATATCACTTCATCACCATATACATCTCTTCACAACCATCACATTCACAGACACATACATCACTTCACAGATGCATACATTGCTTCACTGACATATATTGTGCTTGACCTAAAACACAGCTTTTCACAGACACTCGCATCACAAATGTGTACATCACTTTCACCAAACATAAATCGTTTTTTTTGCATATGCATCACTCCAGTGACATACACAGCTTGCACATACATCTCTTCACTTGCATATACATCACTTCAGCGACACATACATAGCTTTACAGACAAACACTGCTTCACCAACGCATTCAACACTTCCACTGCCACATACCTCATCACTTCACTCTCATATGCATTGCTTCACTGATGCTGACAACACAAAATACACAACACTGATGTAAGTATCGTTTTACACCCAACATATAAACCATGACATGAACGCTTAGTGCTCTTTACCTGACACATGCACTACTTCCATAAAATATGCATCACTTCACCAAGACATCAACACCTCACAAACACATATGCAACTACCTTGATATATATTGCTTCAATGACAAATACTTATTATTTGTAATGGCATACACACATATGCAACAAGACACAACTAAATCGATTTGTACTACTTCAGTAACATATGCGTTGTTGAAATGGTGTATATGTTACTTCAAAAACACATACACAACTACATTGACATATATTGCTTCACCACGTACATCTTTAAATGTTAAATTACATAATTCAGACGACGAAAACACATTGTTTCACCAACAAAAGCATTGCTCCATCCACACACACACACACACACACACACACACACACACACACACACACACATACACACACACATGCATACACACACACACACACACACACACACACACACACACACACACACACACATGCATACACACACAAACGTCATTTTACTGACACAGATGACATCAGCAATGCACATGCTGATTCACTGATACATACATGGTTTCAAGATGCATTTACAGAGAATAGATGAAATGACACAGTTTAATGACACACATATTGTTTCAATGATACTCACATTAATTTTACTGACACTCACACATTGCTCACTGATACACACACACAGAGGTTCACTGACATGCACAATAGTTCACTGACACATACAATAGTTCACTGATACACACAATAGTTCACGGACACACTCAATAGTTCACTGATATACACACAGGTTCACTGACATAAACAATAGTTCACTGATATACACATACAGGTTCACTGACATAAACAATAGTTTACTGACACACAATAGTCCACCGATGTGTACACACAGAGGTTCATTGACATACACAATAGTTCACGGACACACACAATAGTTCACTGACACACACAGATTCACTGACATACACAATAGTTCACGGACACACACAATAGTTCACACACACACACACACACACACAGATTCACTGACATACACAATAGTTCACTGACATACACATAGTTCACTGACACACACAATAGTTCACTGATACACACGCACACACATCGTTCACCGACATGCCCAACTACAACAATCCTCATTGCTTCAGTGACACAGGAAAAGCATTTTGGACACAAGACAAATACTGCTTCGATGACCAGGTACTGGACAGTCAGCTGAGGACAAAGACGGAGACACAACCTTGGAGGTCAACAGAAAGACAAGAGAGAGTCACAGAAAACACAGCATGAGATGGCGACAACAGGACAAACAGGTCAGGCGTGTGTGCAGCTAACACTGTGCTCTCTCTCCCCTCCTGCACAGGGAATGACCATGAAACTTGATCCAGTCAAATGCCCATTTTCCATCGAACAGTGCCATACATTGCCCATCTTTCCATCAAACGATACCATAGACGGCCTGTGTTTCCATCAAACAATACCACACACAGCCCATCTTTTGTCACACAATACCATATGCGGCTGGCCCATCTTTCCATCAAGTGATACCATACCTTGCTCATCTTTCAAACGAGAGCATAGATGACACATCTTTCCATCAAATGATACCATACACTGCCCATCTTTCCATCAAATGATACTATAAATGGCCCATCTTTCCATCAAATACTACTACTACTCATTTGTCCATCAACCATTGAATAGCTGCCCATCCTTCCATTTTTCCATTTTACAATACCATACTTTCCATCAAAGGATATCATACAATGCCCCTTTCCCCCCATCAAACAATACCATTTATAACCCATTTTCCTTATCAAGATCCATATGCTGTCCATCCTTCTATTTGATAATGCTACTGACAGAATATCTTTTCAAGCTGAGCAAACAAATGTGATTTTGTCACAGCCTCAACACAGTTGACACTATGCCTAGTGCTGTGAGGAGTGATAGTGACACTGATCACACTGTGTGCAGGGCTGTGAGGGGTGACAGTGACACTGTTCACACTGTGTGCAGGGCTGTGAGGGGTGACAGTGACATTGTTCACACTGTGTGTACAGCTATGAAGGGTGACAGTGACACTGTTCACATTAATGTGTAGGGCTGTGAGGGGTGACAGTGACACTGTTCACACTGTGTGCAGGGCTGTGAGGGGTGACGGTGACACTGTTCACACTGTGTGTACGGCTATGAAGGGTGACAGTGACACTGTTCACATTAATGTGTAGGGCTGTGTGAGGGGTGACAGTCAAGCTGTTCACACTGTGTGTAGGGCTGTCACAGGATGGAAGTAACATCACCACCATACCAACGCCACTCACGACTACAATGCCCATCACCATCACTCCACCACACACACAGATCCCAGCCTTCTCAATACCACATCTTCACATCACACACACACACACACACACACACACACACACCCACACACTTCACAACACCCACCTTCTCAATACCACATCACGCACGCGCACACACACACACACACACACACACACACACACACACAGCTTTCTCAATACCACACCACCTTTGTACTGCACACACACACACACACACACATACACATCCCCTGCTTTCCCAACACACACACCATCTTCACATCACTCACATTCCCAGCCTTCTCAGTACCATTACTTCACATTCTTCCCCGAAGAAGGAGTATGGCTGCCTTAACGGCGGGATATACAGGGCCTGTCCATACAGGGAGTGTCCGCAGGAGTATCAGCCTGCGTACGCAGAAAGAAAGAAAGAAAGAACTTCAGATAACACTCACACACATCCCTTACTTTCCTAATACCACCACATTCATGTTCCACACACACACACTCACACACACGCACACATACACAGATCCCCTGTTTCCCCAAAGCCATGTGAATGTTGTTCTTCTATTTCCACTAAAGTCCAGAGCATGTGAACAGCGCTCTCACAATCAAACAAAGAGTGCAGTTGCCTAACAAAAAGGAGACGGCTGTGAAAAAAGGGATGAAGGAGGGACGGGGGTGGGGGGGGGGGGGTGGTTGTGGGGAAAATGGGATGGTGGGTGGCGTACAAAATCAAATCAAAAACGAGGAATGCAAAGAGAATACATAAATGTGAAAACCATTCCTTCTCCAAAGAGTTAGTCATTAGTCCTGTTTCTTGGCAAACCGGACCTGTCATAACTCATTTGGACACGGACACACACACACACACTCACACATATACACACACACATATGCACACACTCACAAATGTGCACACACACCATGCTGATTAAGTGGCAAAGAAAATGGCCCATGCACAACAAGACCCACAATCAGGGACAGAAGGTGAAGCTCTAAAAAGCACACACGCACGTCAGCTGTCAGGACATACATAGGTCACACATGGCAGGTCAGAAGTCAGACAGGTCAGCTTTCAGGACAGAACTGCCATGTCAGGTCAAAGAGGTCAGCTGAGCAGACACTGAAGGTTAGCTGTGCCTTCTGTCCTTCCATCCCCCCCCCTCTCCCATCACAAGACCAGAGGTCAGGGGGAAAAAAAAAAAAGCATTTCCTCCTCCTCCAAGATGAGGAGTAAAGCCACACTGAACCGCAGGTTGTAAGCAAATGAAATACATCACCATGTGGAACAAAGCTACAATCTGAAAGCAAGATCAACATTACCACAAAAAAAGAAAAGAAAAAAGGTACGACTACATATTGTTGAGTAAAACAAGTCGGGTAAAAGTAACTGCCACTGGTTAACCAGGGTTTTTTTTCCTTTTTTTTGGGTAAATCATACTAGAGCTTGTTTTCAATGAAATCAGCATTGTGTAAATCAAAATAGCATATGGTAACCCCAGCTAGAGCTTTGTAAAGTTGTACTTGAAAGATGGAATCAGGACAAAGTCCATGCACACAATGCCCCTGTATTGTTGCGCCATACATATGTCCAGCTCGACCTCTCTCCTCCTGCCCCCCACATCTCCCTCACTAACCCTCCATCTCCCCCCTCAACATCTCCCTGTCCATCCCTCAACCTCTCTCTTCTCCATGTCCAAGTCTTCACCTTTCTCATGTCTCCAAGTCTTTATCCATACATCTCTCTCCTTGCCCAACCACGTCTCCCTGTCCAACTGTCCCTTTCTCAGATCTTCCCGTCTCACAATCCATCTCTCACCAAATCTCCGGAAGTCCACCACCTGTCTCCCAAATTTTCCCGGCAAGCCTCCACTTTTCACAAAGCCTCCCTGTTTAAACTTCAATCTCTCTCTCTCCCTCTCTCTCTCTCTTTTTCCAAGTTTGTGATCTGTGACTATTGACACACCTTTGTGCTGTGAGTCCTTTCCCAGTGCTGGAGTCTGTGTGTTTGGGGGCAAGTGTACGTCCTCACAGTTCACAACAGGCCACATGTGCTGTGACTTCCCTTCCTGTACAGGTGTTAGGGTAAGGCAATCTTCACAGCAGGCCACACATGCTGAGACTTCCCTTTCTGTACAGGTATGCAGGTATTGGGGTAAGACAATCCTCACGAGCTCAAAGCAGGCAGCAAGTGCTGCGAGTTCCCTCCCTGTACTGGTGTGTGTGTGTGTGTGTGTGTGTGTGTGTGTGTGTGTGTGTGTGCGTGTGTGTGTGTGTTGGGAAAGGCAATCCTCACAGCAGGCCACAAAAGCTGTGACTTCTCTTCCAGTACTTGTGTGCAGGTATTGGGGTAAGACAATCCTCACAGTTAACAGCAGGCCACACATGCTGAGGCTTCCCTTCCTGTACAGGTGTGCAGGTGTTGGGGTAAGACAATCCTCACAGCTAACAGCAGGCCACACATGCTATGACTTCCTTTCTTTGTGCAGGTGTTATGGCAAGGCAATCCTCGCAGCTCACTGAAGGCAGTAATTGGTGTGAGTTCTCTCCCTGTAGCAGTGTCTGGGGGTCAGGAAAGGTAGGTCTCACAGCCCAAAGCAGGCCACAAGTGCTGTGTGAGTTCCCTCCCTGTACTGATATGCAGGTGTCAGGGCAAGACAATCCTCACACAGCTCACTGAAGGCAGTAAGTGTTGCGAGTTCTCTCCCTGTGCTGGTGTCTGCATATTGAGGGAAAAGCAGACCTCACAGCTTAAAGCAGGCTGCAAGTGCTGTGTGAGTTCCTTCCCTATACTGGTGTGTGGGTGTTAGGGCAGACAATCCTCACAGCTCACTGAAGGCAGTAAGTGTTATGAGTTCTCTCCCTGTGCTGGGGTCTGCCTGTTGACCGAAAACAGACCTCACAGCAAACAGTGGGTCACAAGTACTCAGGCATTTGTCAAGGACTTGCACTACTATACCACATCCACTGGACCCTGGGAGAGGGAGAGAGGCAGACAGGGAGGACGAAAGATGGGAGATCATGGAATGGGCCATCTCGCCTCTGAATGACAGGCTGGTTAAGATCATGGAATAAAAAAAAAACAAACCCTATCATGCTTCACTAACGACAAACAGGCATCATGACTACACACATACATACATGCACACTTGTTCTGTTTTATTATAACCCAGCTGGCTACACGGTGATGTGTGTGTGTGTGTGTGTGTGTGTGTGTGTGTGTGTGTGTGAGTGTCTCTGTGTGTGCATGTGTGATACGTGTCCATTGTTTACATTGTCCAACAGGCATTACGTAAACCTACACAAGCAAGACGGTCACATAGTTCTGTGAGTGGCGGCGGTCACCAAATGTTTCACTGCCATCATAGGAGGCTTCCAATGTACGCTGAACAACGTGGCCGAAAGCAAGGGGGTTGGAAGAGGTGGTGGGAGGCTAACACAATGGGCACAGGGGAGGATCTTCAAGATCTCCATGTTCAGGACAGCCACAGAACAGATGGATGGAGATAGTAGAAACAAGCTGGAAAGATGACACAGATGCTTTTGTGGAGATGACAGAGAGATGCTTTGGGCTTCTCTCCAGAACTGAGGGACGAAGCAGGGGCCAACAGGGGAGACGACCGAGAGGTGCTCCATGCTGATCTCCAGAACTGAGGGACGAAGCAGGGGCCAACAGGGGAGACGACCGAGAGGTGCTCCATGCTGATCTCCAGAACTGAGGGACGAAGCAGGGCCAACAGGGAGACGATCGAGAGGTGCTCCATACTGATCTCCAGAGGACAGGGACGAAGCAGGGGCCAACAGGGGAGACGACCGAGAGGTGCTCCATGCTGATCTCCAGAGGACAGGGACGAAGCAGGGGCCTACAGGGGAGACGATCGAGAGGTGCTCCATGCTGATCTCCAGAACTGAGGGACGAAGCAGGGGCCTACAGGGGAGACGATCGAGAGGTGCTCCATGCTGATCTCCAGAGGACAGGACGAAGCAGGGGCCAACAGGGGAGACGACCGAGAGGTGCTCCATGCTGATCTCCAGAGGACAGGGACGAAGCAGGGGCCTACAGGGGAGACGATCGAGAGTGCTCCATGCTGATCTCCAGAACAGAGGGATGAAGCAGGGGCTGGCTGAAGAAAGCTCGGAGATGCTCCAGTTCCAACTCCAGAAAGGAGGTGGGGAAGAAGCAGGGACTAGCTGGAGAAGCTCCAAAATGCTCCGGGTTATTAACTCCAGGAAGGAGAAGGGTAGAAACAGAGGCTAGCTGGGGAAAGGCTCAGAGACCCTCTGATAATCTCCAGAAGGAAAAAAAGGGAAGGAGCAGGGGCTAGCTGGAGAAGGGTTTGAGATGCTCCAGCTGTATCTCCAGAGCGATCCTCTGCTCCATGACTTCCTGGAGCTCCTGGTTTCAGCTCGCTGTTCAGACGGGTCAGCATGGCATTGCGCTCTTTGTGGGTGCGTATCGCCATGCCGATGTCACGCTTGTCACGGCTCATTTGCCTGGGATGACATAACACCATGTTTCAAACGGGGAGAGAAAACATCAGCACACCGTAACAAGCATTTTCACATGACAAGTTCAAGACCATGGCTTTCACACCCAACACACTCCCCAAATGAAGAGCAAGACAGCGTGGAAAGAGACAACACAGAGCACAATGCCGAACAGAAATGAAACAGCACAGGATAGTGATAAAACTAACGACAATCAAACGGATAGGACAAGACAGCAATGAAACAAACAGCCAATCAGACGGTAACAACCATTACCAAACAGACAGCTCAAGATCATAATGAAACACATAGCAATGAAATGGACAGCAGTGGAACTAGCAGCACCAGACAACAAATGAAGCAGAGAGAACAAGAAAGCAACAAAAGATTGATCAAAGAGACAACCATGAAACAGCACATGAAAGCCATAAAACAGATACTATGAAACTGACAGGTTGAAATAGTCAACAACGAAACAGAAATTAAAACAGACAGCATAAGATAGCAAACAAAACAGACAACAGACATTTAACACAAAAAAAGCAGAAAAGAAACAGCAAAAGACAGACAGGAATTAAACAGACAACAAAGGACAGCAAAGAAACACACCACAAAAAAAAACGATAGCAAAGAAACAAGACAACAAAGACAGACAGCAAAGAAACAGAGAGCTATAGACAGACAACACAAAACAAAGAAATGAAAGCAAAGAACAGAAGCAACTGACTGACAGGAAAGCAGACAGCAAAAGATGGACAGCAAAAGACAGACAGCACAGAGAAAGGTAGTAAAATAAAGACTGCAAAGAAACAGTTAAAGGTAAACAGCAAAGAAACAAGCAGCAAAAGACAGACTGCACAAAGACAGGCCAAGAGCAATGTGACAGAGAGCACAGGATTGTGGTAAAGGGACAGTAGAGTCATAAAACAGTCAAGGTCAGCCATAGAATATTTCAGTACAGCCATGAGACAGTCCAGGACAGCCATAGAACGTTTCAGTACAGCCATGAAGTGGTCAAGGTCAGCCATAGAATGCTTCAGTGCAGCTATGAAACAGTCAAGGACAGCCATGAAGTGGGGCAAGTCAGGTTAGTGGAGGGAGGAGGAGGAGTGATGGTAGTAGAGGTGGTGACGGAGATGGGGATTCACCTGGTGGCAGCCGGGGGATGGGAGGTGGGGAGGTCTCTGGCCAGGCTGTCGGTGCTGTCCTCCCCCACCCCCAGTCCATCCATGGTCTCCATGCAGCCCTCCGCCGCAGAACTGCCCCCGCTGCTTTCTGCAAGTGCCAAGTCAGGTTGCCAGCATTGACATGTCACAACATCCTCTCCCCCCCCCCCCCCCCCCCCCCCCTTCCCTTTCTCCCAAACTGCTATCTGCACTGGTCAACCCTTCCCCCCTCCCCCTCCCAAACTGCTTTCTGCAAAAGTCACATCAGCGTTACCTGTCACAACATCCCCCTCCCCCCGCCCCATTTGCTTTCTGCAACAGTTGAGCGAGAGTTTCCAGTGAGAAATGTCAAAGCACCCCCCCCCCCCCCCCTCCCAAAACTCCCCTTTTGCATCTTGCAAAAGTCAGGTAAGTGTTCCTAGCAAGAAATATCATGTGTGTGCACACACACACACACACACACACACACACACACACTCTCAGTGTGTTTGCGAATCTGAGTCTCACACACACACAATGTACCCTCCACCCCCCACACATATATGCCCCACCCCCTCCTCCCACTGTTTTCTATAACAGTCAAGTTGGTGTTCCAGCATGAACTGTCACAGCAAACTTTCACTCCATTTGACATGTGACATCCTCATGATCTTCATAGCCGTAAAACCATTGCCTTTCTATCAAATGCACAACCAAACACAACACCTGGGTTTAATTTTTCAACAGCTAGCTTACCAACTGTGGTTTCCACTTCACCCAACATTTACAAGCTATCAGCCAGCACGTTAACACTTTCTGCTTCACTGTGCTACCAGTAAGCACATTTTTGTTGTATGTTCTATGGTTCACCATGCTACCTCTGGCACATTCATATTGTCTGTTCTATGGTTCATCATGCTACCTCTGGCACATTCATACTGTCTGTTCTATGGTTCTTCATGTTACCAGCTGGCACATTCATACTGTCTGTTCTATGGTTCACCATGATACCTCTGGCACATTCATACTGTCTGTTCTATGGTTCATCATGCTACCAGCTGGCACATTCATACTGTCTGTTCTATAGTTCACCATGCTACCAGCTGGCAAATTCATACTGTCTTCTATGGTTCACCATGCTACCAGCTGGCAAATTCATACTGTCTTCTATGGTTCACCATGCTACCTCTGGCACATTCATACTGTATGTTCTATGGTTCATCATGCTACCTCTGGCACATTCATACTGTCTGTTCTATGGTTCATCATGATACCTCTGGCACATTCATACTGTCTGTTCTATAGTTCACCATGCTACCAGCTGGCACATTCATACTGTCTTCTATGGTTCATCATGCTGCCTGGCACATTCATACTGTCTGTTCTATAGTTCACTATGCTACCAGCTGGCACATTCATACTGTCTTCTATGGTTCACCATGCTACCTCTGGCACATTCATACTGTCTGTTCTATAGTTCACTATGCTACCAGCTGGCACATTCATACTGTCTTCTATGGTTCACCATGCTACCTCTGGCACATTCATACTGTCTGTTCTATGGTTCACCATGCTACCTCTGGCACAGTCATACTGTCTGTTCTATGGTTCATCATGCTACCTCTGGCACATTCATACTGTCTGTTCTATGGTTCATCATGCCTCCTCTGACACATTCATACTATCTGTTCTATGGTTCACCACGTTATTAGCACATTAAGACTATCTGTTTTATGGTTCACTGAATAACCAGTAAGCGCATTAACACTTTCCATTCTTTGGTCTTCCTTGCTACCAGTCGGCACACACACACTTTCTATTCCATGATTGATCAAGCTATCAGTCTACACACTTTATGTACTTGTCTTTATAAATGTTGCTTCAAACTGTATATCCTCATCTTCTATTGCTTCAGGCTGTACATATTTGAACTGTACTGCTTCAAATGGTACGTCCTTACTTGTATTTTTAAGACAATATGTCTTTAAATTCCAGTTTTTCGGACTGTATGAGTCTTTCTTTATTTTGTCAAACTGTACATCCTTGTATTCCTTCGAACTTTTTATGCCCTAAAATTGCATAATTTCACCCTAGATGTCTTTATCTGTATTTCGTAAAACTGCATGTCTTAAAACTGCATTAGTTCAGATTGCATCCTTTCTGGTGTTCTTTCAGCCTGTATGTCCCTAACTCATGTTGTTTCTGATTATATATTCTTATTTGTATAGCCCCAGATTGTATATCCTTAAATTACATAATTCCAGATTCTACATACTTCCTTCTATTATTTCACACTGTAGCCTGTATGTCCCCAACTCATGTTGCTTCTGATTATATATCCTTACTTGTATAGCCCCTGAGTGTATATCCTTATATTACATTATTTCAGATTGTATGTCCTTCCTTGCATAATTTCTCACTGTATGCTCTCACTTTGTATTGCTTTAGATTGTATGACCTAACAAGTATTTTCAATGTGTATATCTTTAAAATTGCATAATTTCAGAAGATACGTCCTTATTTGTATTTCTTCATACTGTATGTCCTTAATTCATACGTCTTTAATTTCAAATTATATATCCTTTAATAGTATTTCTTAAAATTACATATCATTTAATGGCATGACTTCAAACTGTATATCCTTAAATTGCATTGTTTCAGGCTCTGTCTTTACTTGTTTCCAGCTGTGCGTCCTTCCTTTGTGTTTTCTGACTGTATATTTTCATCTGTACTGTTTGAAACTGTTCGTCCTTTCCTCATAATACTTTAAACTGTAAGTCCTTCCTTGGATTGTTTCAAACTGCATGTCCTTACCTTGTACTGTTGTTTTCAGACTGTTATGCCCTTGCTCGCACTGTTTCAAACAGTACGTCCATACCTACAATCATCTTAGACTGTGCATCCTTAATGTATATGCTTCAGACTGTTATGTCTTTGTTTTAAACGGCAAGTTCTACATTTAAGGTCTTAGACTATATGTCCTTGCTTGCACTGTTTCAGTCTCTTATCCTTGCTTGTACTGCTTACTGTTTTAGAATGTATACCCTTACATGTATCGTTCTGCACTGTATGCTCTTTCTTGTGTGGTTTCAGATAGTATGCCACTGCATCATTTCAGACTGTATGACACTGCTTGTATTGTTTTTAGCATGTACGCTCACTTGCATTGTTTTAGATTGTATATCCTCGTTTGTATTGTTCCAAACTGTGCATCTTTACTTTTCTCCTGTTTTCAGCTGTATGTCCTCACTTGTGGCGCTCCCAATTATATCTCCTCACCTGTATTATTTGGGATTGTATATCCTTACCCTTAATACTGTTTCAGACTGCATGTCCTCACCATGTATTGTTTAGTCCTCCCACCCTCTGTTGAAGTGCCTCCAACTGCATCTCCTTATTTGTATTACTTCAGACGTTATTACCTGAACTTGTGTCAGACCACATGTCCTTACCATGAACTGCTTACATTATACATCCTTATATGTACTGTTTTAGATTTGGGCATTGTTTCAGATTGTATGTCCTTACAGGTACTCTTTTAGATTTGGGCATTGTTTCAGATGGTATGTCCTTATAGGTACTGTTTTAGATTTGAGCATTGTTTCAGATGGTATGTCCTTATAGGTACTGTTTTAGATTTGGGCATTGTTTCAGATTGTATGTCCTTATTTGTACTGCTTCAAACAGAATGTCCTTACCTTGCACTGCTTCAAACTGTACGTCCTTACCTTGTATTGCTTCAGAGGAGGGCATGGCACTCTGAAAACAGACACAAAACATGTCAACATGGCCTGATACATCATAGGGACACATGTCAACATGGCCTGATACATCACAGACACATGTCAACATGGCCTGATACATCACAGAGACACATGTCAACGTGGCCTGATACATCATAGAGACACATGTCAACATGGCCTGATACATCACAGAGACACATGTCAACATGGCCTGATACATCACAGAGACACATGTCAACATGGCCTGATACATCATAGAGACACATGTCAACATGGCCTGATACATCACAGAGACACATGTCAACATGGCCTGATACATCGTAGAGACACATGTAAACATGGCCTGATACATCACAGAGACACATGTAAACATGGCCTGATACATCACAGACACATGTAAACATGGCCTGATACATCATAGAGACACATATCAACATGGCCTGATACATCATAGAGACACATGTCAACATGGCCTGATACACCACAGAGACACATGTAAACATGGCCTGATACATCACAGACACATGTAAACATGGCCTGATACATCATAGAGACACACATCAACATGGCCTGATACATCATAGAGACACATGTCAACATGGCCTGATACATCATAGAGACAGATGTCAACATGGCCTGATACATCACAGACACATATCAACATGGCCTGATACATCATAGAGACACATATCAACATGCTCTGATACATCATAGAGACATATGTCAACATGCCCCGATACATCATAGAGACACATGTAAACATGGCCGATACATGGTAGAGACACATGTAACATGGCCTGATACATGGTAGAGACACATGTCAACATGGCCTGATACATGATTCATAGACACATATAACCATGGCCCGATACATCATAAAAACACACTTCAAACACAGCTTGATACATTGTAGAGACACATGTAAACATGGCCTGAGACATCACAGACACATGTCAACATGGCCTTATACAACACAGAGACACATGTAAACATGACCTGATAGAACACAGAGACATATGCTAACATGGCCTAATAGATCATGTCAACCTGGCTTGATATATCATGTCAACATGGCCTGATAGATCATGTCAACATGGCCTAATCCATCATAAACAGACAGACAATGTCAACATAGCCTGATACGCCATAGACAAGCAGACATTTATTGACATGGCCTGACACATTATAGTCATGAATTTTCTTCTGTAAGTAACTTTTAGTTCCCCGTTCTATTAGCCTAATTAGAAATGTTAACATTGATCTGGAAGGAACATACAGTTCACAGTTCTATGAACATGATCAGAAATGTGATAAATGTTCATATGGCAGTAACATGCAGTTCATGATTCGTTTAGCATGATTAGAATTAATGAAAGTTTATATGGATGTAAGACATAATTCACAGCTCTAAGATCACAATGAAGCATGTGACGAATGTTCAGACATAAGTAATATGTAGCTCATAGCTGTATAAACATAAATAGAAGTGACGAACATTCATGTGGAAGTGATTATAGTTCTATTAGTGAATTAAAATGTTCACATAGAATGACAACAGCTCAAAATTCTATTCATATAATTAGAAATATGAATATTCATATGACACTGACATATAGTTCATAAATCTATTAGCATAATTAGAAATTGAGTGTTCATATGGAGTGACAAAAAAGTTCATGCTTCTGTCAGAATTATTAGAAATGTAATCAATATTCACATGAAATGACATACAGCTCATACTTCATTTTAGCAAAATTAGAAATGTGAATGTTCATATTGAATGACAGATAGTTCGTAGTTCTATGAACAAA
Source organism: Conus betulinus (assembly GCA_016801955.1). NCBI lineage: Eukaryota > Metazoa > Mollusca > Gastropoda > Neogastropoda > Conidae > Conus > Conus betulinus. The sequence continues at coordinate 325,835 of JADBJO010000153.1, forward strand.
ATTGAAAATGTGATGAACGCTCATATAGAATTACATAAAGTTCATAGTTCTATTTGCAACACTGGAAATGTGATGAATGTTGAAAAGGAATGACATCTAGTTCACACTTCTATTCTATTAACATAATAGAATGTGATGAAAATGTGATGAAATGTTCATACAGAATGACATATAGTTCACAGTTTTGTAAGCGTGAGAAAATGTGGCAACTGTACATGGAGTGGTTTGTACACAGTGTGATGTATACTCCATGTGTGATGTTACAGGCAAGACAAAAAAATAATGATAAAATACTTCATACACACATTCACATAGTGATTTCATTGCAAAAAATGCATCAAGCAAATCTTTGGACATGATGTCAGTGGCTTTGAGTGTCAGAAGAACAAATGTCTTTACGTATGTCTGTATGAGATAACTGACAACAGAAACAGCCAATATTTCGTCAATATATATATATATATATATATATATATAAACATACACACACACATCATGGGTGTGTATTTAGGTCAAAAGAAAATGCTGGTATTTTGCAGCACATGTGACATGGATGTGTTTACACCCACAGAAACAATTGGTGCTCAGCTGCAAGTTACATGGGTGTGTTTGTGTCAACAGAAACTTCTAGTGTTTCACTGCACATGTTTCATGAATGTGTTCATGTTGGCAGGAACTGCTAGTGTTTTATGCTCAAGGAGATGTCATTCTGTCAAAATTTGTTGGCTTTACGTGATTACATAACACTTACATTTAGTCATGTATGAATGTTTTACTGATAATTTCCCTTCGTTATTCTTTGAGATTGTTAAAGGCCACATAACACTGTTTCTGGATATGATGCTGAATGATTTGTCCTTTCGTTGTCCTGTCTTATAATCCATGTGATTGAGATCACCTGTACTGTATTATGATCCACATGATCTAGGTCAACTGTCCTTGCCATTGCTTGCTGACACTGTCTTGCTTTCTGACACTATGCTCTTGACACACTGTCTCCTGTCACTGATAATCACCCTTTTTTAAAACCTTGTTTATAGTACATGCAGAGCTAACATCACCCCTTCATAACAAGGTTTACAACCAGATGTAGCATCAACATCCATCCCTTTATAAACGAGGTTTACAATCTGATGTAGCATCAACATCCACCCCTTTATAAACAAAGTTTACAACCAGATGTAGCATCAACATCCACCCCTTTATAAACAAGGTTTACAGTATGATGTAGCATCAACATCCACCCCTTTATAAACAAGGTTTACGGTTTGATGTAGCATCAACATCCATCCCTTTATAAACAAAATTTACAGTATGATGTAGCATCAACATCCACCCCTTTATAAACAAAGTTTACAGTATGATGTAGCATCAACATCTACCCTTTTAAAAACAAGATTTACAGTATGATGTAGCATCAACATCCACACCTTTAAAAACAAGATTTACAGTATGACGTAGCATCAACATCCACCCCTTTATAAACCAAGTTTACAATACAATGTAGCACCAACATCTACCCTTTATAAACAAGGTTTACAACATGATGCAGCACCAAGAACTACCCCATAACAAACCAGTATCATATGACGTGACACCAACAGCCATCCATGAACCAGATTTTCAATATGATGTTGCACCAAGAACCAACCTTTCACACAGTCAGTCCATGAGAAAATCCCTTTCCAATAGATGCCCATTACATCAATGCCGCAATTAAAACAACAAAACCCAAATGAAAGAAGAACTTCCCAAACAAACAAATTAGGAAGAAGACAAAAGAAGAAGCTGACCACGAGGAACAACCCCCCAAGCAAAAAACTGATGTGAAGCCCTCTCTTTAACCTTCATTGAATACGGTGTAAAGATGCCTTAAACCTACATGAAATATGTATGATGTTAGCCCCCTAAACCTGCGTAGAGTATGGTGTGAAGCCACCTTAACCCATTTCCAGCTGAGGCAACTTTTTCCAAGTCCGGCCTCTGAGCTGAGGGCCCTTGGAGCCTATCAGGTCCTGATGTGAGCCTTATGTATTGTGCTGGCCACTTTAAGATTTCCGTTGTTGCCTTTTTTTCTCAATGATCTGCATTTCAACAATTCGTTATGTATTCTACATGATTCTATAATGAAATGATGAAATAATTTACCCTATTCGAACAAAACTAAACACTATATCATTACTTGAAAGTGAAAATCTGCTTGTAGAAATGACATTGTCCTGTGAACAGATACTATTTCCTATGTTAAGGAATAATTTTTAATACATGACATATTGTGATCAAATGCAAATTCATTATTTTTCTTTCACTTGTAAAGCACATATTCTTAATATGAGCTCAAATATAAAAGTTATATCAGATTTAATTCACCGAGCTGGTCACAATAAAAAGAAAAGAAAGAAAATGCAAACTCTGCTGAAGTATCACAATCTGCACATTATTTCAACTTCCCAGACAACAGGACTGAAGTAAGACAGCAAAACATATTCAAAAAAAAAAAACAAAAAAACCCTCACAAACTGAAAAGAACAAAATAATACATTACTGACAGATGTGAAACTGATCAAAAGCAAAATTGTCTTTGCACCAAAATGGGTCCATCAGTGATTCCGCCATCTCACGACTTCCACTGCTGGCATATTCTATTCTAATGCCACAGTTAGTAAAATACAGACCTCAAAGTTCACTTGCCTTGATATCTTAACTTCTAAAGACATTCAATGCAAATACAATGGTGGAACAAATTCTGTGAACTGATCTACATTTGGTACCTCTGCCTTGGACCGTTGATCGAAACCTGGTTAAGTCGTCAATGTTTATCGCCTAAAATGCCTGCTGACAATTATCACATTCCAATCTAAAATGTCCATTTGAGCACAATAACATTGCTTTCTTCACTGTTTTCAAATAACTCTTCGTCAGACTGCAATTCCACATTTCAATCAATACTGCTTCATCACGAACGTTTAGTCAGTGACAGACTGATTCTTGACCCATCCAAATCAGATTCTTTGATGTCGATCCCCTATGATGCTGACAATAAATAAATTCATTTATGCATCAAATTCATCATGAAACACCTTTAACTTTGTCATTAGTTATTTTTCCAAAGAACTCTGGTCATTCTGTTAAATTAATGCAAGCACTGCTGCTGTCTCAGCTTGACAGAAATTTGGCATCCGCCACTCTCTCTCCTCTCTCTAAATATTGTCCTATATCAAACTAATTCTCGCTGGAAATGTGGAATCATTTCCTGTCAAAATGTTGTGGAATCACTGCTGGTTCCAATAACAAAGTCCACAAACTGTGTGACGAGCACACACAACTAATGCTTCTTATTTGAATAATGACATCCATGCGCTCCACCAACATTTGTTTCCCAAATGGAAAAGGGGTTTACAGTTGAAGCATTTCCACAATGCCTTGAGTTGGGGACACACCTAAGCATTTCCCGACTGATAACTGTAAAACCTGCATAAAATATGGTGTTATACTCCGTAAATTCTGTATGAAGTATGGTGTTATGCTCCTTCAAACTTGCATGAAGTATGGTGTTATGCTCCTTCAAACTTGCATGAAGTATGGTGTTATGCTCCTTCAAACTTGCATGAAGTATGGTGTTATGCTCCTTCAAACTTGCATGAAGTATGGTGTTATGCTCCTTCAAACTTGCATGAAGTACCGTGTTATGCTCCTTCAAACTTGCATGAAGTACCGTGCTATGCTCCTTCAAACCTGCATGAAGTACCGTGTTATGCTCCTTCAAACTTGCATGAAGTACCATGTTATGCTCCTCAAACTTGCATGAAGTACCGTGTTATGCTCCTTCAAACCTGCATGAAGTACCGTGTTATGTTCCTTCAAACCTGCATGAAGTACCGTGTTATGCTGCTCCTTCAAACTTGCATGAAAGTACCGTGTTATGCTCCTTCAAACTTGCATGAAGTATGGTGTTATTATGCTCCTCTAAACCTGCATGAAGTATGGTTTTTATGCTCCTCTAAACCTGCATGAAGTATGGTGTCAAGCCCCTTAAACCTGCATGAAGTATGGTGTTATGCTCCTCTAAACCTGCATGAAGTATAGTGTCAGGCCCCTTAAACCTGCATGAAGTATGGTGTTATGCTCCTCTAAACCTGCATGAAGTATGGTGTGTCAGGCCCCTTAAACCTGCATGAAGTATGGTGTCAGGCCCCTTAAACCTGCATGAAGTATGGTGTCAGGCCCCTTAAACCTGCATGAAGTATGGTGTCAGGCCCCCTTAAACCTGCATGAAGTATGGTGTCAGACCCCCTTAAACCTGCATGAAGTATGGTGTCAGGCCCCCTTAAACCTGCATGAACTATGGTGCCTCATACCTGCATGGCACAGCATGAAGCCCTCTTCATCCTCTAGTATTTGAAATTATTACTGTGCAACTCTTCCCAGTATTTGGGAATTTCTTCCCCCCCCCCCCCCCCCCTTCAAATTTTGGTGCATGCAACACCATAGCTGAGTAGAATCAAAATACATTGGTTCCACCTCAGCCTAAGACGGAAACTTCATTTACCATGGGCATGTACAAGTCAAAGCTGAAAGCAACTGGAAAATCACCAACATGCCTAAGTGAAAGGCAGCGGGCTGCAGCAGGTGGAAATAAATGCTGGGGATTTCAGGTCAGTGGCAGGACAAAACGTGACTGTGATGGGATGAGATGTAACAGAGTTTAACCTGCATTAAGGAAGGTGTGAAGCCACCAAACACTAGCGTGAAGCCCCCTTGAAAAAGGTGGGAAGTCCCCTCAAGCCTGCATTTGGGAAAAAAAAAGGTGTGAAGCCTCCTTAAACCTGCATGAAAAAAAGTGAGAAAATTTCTTTGTCCTGCTTAAAAAAAAAGGTAAGAAGCCTACTCAGACTGGTCTGTAGTATGGCGAGGTCCCCCATACCTCCACTCAACAAAACATGAATCTCCTCACAACCTGCACGCACAACTCCCATCAACCTGCATGCAACGTTGGCAAGCCCCCATAACCCTGCATGCAATATGATGTAAAGCCCACCCCCCCCCCCCCCCCCCCCCCCCGAATCTGTATGCAACGTTACCAAGCAAACTTAAACCTGCATGCACTGTTGTCAAGCGGCCAAAAACCTGCATGCAATGTTGTGAACCAGCTCTTCCCCAGCATGCAATGTTGTGAATCCACCCTAAGCCTGCATGCGGTGTCGTCAAGCGGCGCTAAACCTGCATGCAGTGTTGTCAAGCACCCCCTCAAGCCTGCATGGCATGTGGTAGTGTGAAGGCCCTGACAATGGTCTCACCATTTTCAACAGGCCCAAAGAGGCACTGCGTCGATGTTTCAATACACTGCTGTGCGCTAGTTTGTGCACTACACTCCTCCACTGGAATCACCACCACACAGCTTTCACACACCTTTACACCACATCATGCAGCTTTACACAACTTTACTCTAACGCACACTAATCTACACAGCACAGCTTTACAGCATTCACACACACCTTTACACTACACCTCACATAGCTTTACACCTCACAGGTTTACAACATATCACACAGCTTAACACCACACAGCTAAAGAGTATATCACCCAGCTTCACACCACCCAGTTTTACAGCACATCACACAACTTTAAACCACAGAACTTTACAGCATTCACTCATCTTTACACCACACAGCTTTACAGCTTTTGAACATCTCTAAACCACAGAGTTCTGCAGCATATCATACAGCTTTACAGCATATCAGATTGATTTACACCATACAGCTTTAGGGCATATTACACAGCTTTACATCATACATCTTCATACCACACAGCTTTATATGTATTTACACCTTACAACTTTACAGCAAATCACGCATCTTTACAACACTCAGCTTCACAGCATTCATACATCTTTATACCACACAGCTTTATAATTACAATATCACACATCCTTGTACCACACAGCTTAATGCCTCACATCCTTACACTAAACAATGTATCTTACCCATCACTCCACACTGTTTTAAAACATTCCACACACATTACATCATACCACATCTCCTTCAATTACACCACACATCTTTATACAAAACATCTTTCCACTATATCACAATGAAACAGCAGAACAGAGTAGACTTACACTAAACAATTAACAGAGAACAACAAAACTGCACAGTAAACATGCACAAAAGTGAAACAGCTCCTTACATGTACAGTAAAAATGAAATGAAACAGCAAAGTACTTGCACACTGAAACAGTACAGTGCATATGTACTGAACAATGAAAGAGCACTGTACATATAATGACTGAACAATAAAACAGCTGACTAATGAGACATACACCAACAGACCGCCATTACACCGACTGACTGACATTGGAAAACACAGATATAGCTAAACAGGGGTAGACTGAGGGGAGGGGGGGGGGGGGGGGGGAGAGAGGTGGGTTTCTGGCTCAGAGCTGGAATTTCGTGACAGACTGAGTCTGGAAAACACAGACATGTCTACACTTAAAAAGACTTCATGACACACGAACAGTGAACAGCACAGGCACGTCTTAATGATGGACGGACACTGAACAATACAGACATATGTGTACTGACATGGACTTAACAGACTAACGCTAGGAAAACACAGACTTATCTACACTGATCTAGACTGACATGACAGACTGAAACACTGGATGACCAACATGCAGAGAACTGAACCAATCTCCACAATGCTTGACAATGAAAAATGAAGCAGATATACAAAAATACAAAAAAAACTCTAAATGGCTGACCTACCAATGTGCTGGATAATCGAGCATTACCAAGCCAACGTGCTTTTTAAATCCAGTGTTCAATGCAGATCAATGCAGTTTGTTCTAAATTCTCTAGCAACTGGCTGACATGCACTGTTAACTGTCGAACAAGCATTCACTAAAGCAGGGGTTAGTACTATCGCACTCTGCTCACTGACACTGGCAACATAACACAGCGCAATACTCTCCCCTGTTCAGGCAATGTGACCATGACTCTGTGTGTGTGTGTGTGTGTGTGTGTGTGTGTGTGTGTGTGTGTGTGTGTGTGTGTGTGTGTGTGTGTAGGCATGTGTGCGCGTGCACAAATGCACATTTGTATGTTGGTGGGTAAAAAGAATATCCAATGATCTATGCAGATGAGAAGATGGAAGACAGACAGTAGGACGGTGGACCACATGGGGGAAAAAAGATGGAAGATAGAACTGTGGACCACATGGGGAAAAGAAGATGGAAGACAGAACTGTGGACCACATGGGGGAAAGAGGAAAAAGGGCAGATGGTAGAAAAGTAGAGCACATGGGGAGAGAAGTCAGAAAGTGGAACTGTAGACCACATGGGGAGAGAAGACAGAAAGTGGAACTGTAGACCACATGGGGAGAGAGAAGACAGAAGTGAAACTGTAGACCACATGGGGAGAGAAGACAGAAGGTGGAACTGTAGACCACATGGGGAGAGAAGACAGAAGGTGAAACTGTAGACCACATGGGGAGAGAAGACAGAAGGTGGAACTGTAGACCGCATGGGGAGAGAAGACAGAAGGTGGAACCATAGACCACATGGGGAGAGAAGACAGAAGGTGGAACCGTACACTACATGGGGAAAGAAGACAGAAGGTGGAACTGTAGACCACATGGGGAGAGAAGATAGAAGGTGGAACAGTGGACTACATAGGGAAAGAAGACAGAAGGTGGAACCGTAGACCACATGGGGAGAGAAGACAGAAAAGTGGAACCGTAGACCACATGGGGAGAGAAGACAGAAGGTGGAACCATAGACCACATGGGGAGAGAAGACAGAAGGTGGAACTGTAGACCACATGGGGACAGAAGACAGAAAGTGGAACAGTAGACCAGATGGGGACAGAAGACAGAAGGTGGAATAGTAGACCAGATGGGGACAGAAGACAGAAGGTGGAATAGTAGACCAGATGGGGAGAGAAGACAGAAGGTGAAACCGTAGACCACATGGGGAGAGAAGACAGAAGGTGGAACCGTAGACCACATGGGGAAAGAAGACAGAAGGTGGAACCGTAGACCACATGGGGAGAGAAGACAGAAGAAGGTGGAACCATAGACCACATGGGGAGAGAAGACAGAAGGTGGAACCGTACACTTCATGGGGAGAGAAGACAGAAGGTGGAACCGTACACTTCATGGGGAGAGAAGACAGAAGGTGGAACCGTACACTCATGGGGGAGAGAAGACAGAAGGTGGAACCGTAGACCACATGGGGAGAGAAGACAGAAGGTGGAACCATACACGTCATGGGGAGAGAAGACAGAAGGTGGAACCGTAGACCACATGGGGACAGAAGACAGAAGGTGGAACCGTACACTTCATGGGGAAAGAAGACAGAAAGTGGAACCATAGACCACATGGGGAGAGAAGACAGAAGGCGGAACCGTAGACCACATGGGGAGAGAAGACAGAAAGTGGAACCGTAGACCACATGGGGAGAGAAGACAGAAGGTGGAACTGTAGACCACATGGGGAGAGAAGACAGAAGGTGGAACCGTAGACCACATGGGACAGAAGACAGAAAGTGGAACAGTAGACCAGATGGGGACAGAAGACAGAAGGTGGAATAGTAGACCAGATGGGGACAGAAGACAGAAGGTGGAACCGTAGACCACATGGGGAGAGAAGACAGAAGGTGAAACCGTAGACCACATGGGGGAGAGAAGACAGAAGGTGGAACAGTGGACCACATGGGGAGAGAAGACAGAAGGTGGAACCGTAGACCACATGGGGAGAGAAGACAGAAGGTGGAACCGTAGACCACACATGGGGAGAGAAGACAGAAGGTGGAACCGTACACTTCATGGGGAGAGAAGACAGAAGGTGGAACCGTACACTTCATGGGGAGAGAAGACAGAAGGTGGAACTGTAGACCACATGGGGAGAGAAGACAGAAGGTGGAACCGTAGACCACATGGGGACAGAAGACAGAAGGTGGAACCGTACACTTCATGGGGAAAGAAGACAGAAAGTGGAACCATAGACCACATGGGAGAGAAGACAGAAGGCGGAACCGTAGACCACATGGGGGAGAGAAGACAGAAAGTGGAACTGTAGACCACATGGGGAGAGAAGACAGAAGGTGGAACTGTAGACCACATGGGGAGAGAAGACAGAAGGTGGAACTGTAGACCACATGGGGACAGAAGACAGAAAGTGGAACAGTAGACCAGATGGGGACAGAAGACAGAAAGTGGAATAGTAGACCAGATGGGGACAGAAGACAGAAGGTGGAACCGTAGACCACATGAGGAGAGAAGACAGAAGGTGAAACTGTAGACCACATGGGGAGAGAAGACAGAAGGTGGAACAGTGGACTACATGGGGAGAGAAGACAGAAGGTGGAACCGTAGACCACATGGGGAGAGAAGACAGAAGGTGGGAACCGTAGACCACATGGGGAGAAAAGACAGAAGGTGGAACCGTAGACCACATGGGGAGAGAAGACAGAAGGTGGAACCGTAGACCACATGGGGAGAGAAGACAGAAGGTGGAACCGTACACGTCATGGGGAGAGAAGACAGAAGGTGGAACCGTAGACCACATGGGGAGAGAAGACAGAAGGTGGAACCGTAGACCACATGGGGAGAGAAGACAGAAGGTGGAACCGTACACTTCATGGGGAGAGAAGACAGAAGGTGGAACCGTACACTTCATGGGGAGAGAAGACAGAAGGTGGAACCGTAGACCACATGGGGAGAGAAGACAGAAGGTGGAACCGTACACGTCATGGGGAGAGAAGACAGAAGGTGGAACCGTAGACCACATGGGGACAGAAGACAGAAAGTGGAACAGTAGACCAGATGGGGAGAGAAGACAGAAGGTGGAATAGTAGACCAGATGGGGACAGAAGACAGAAGGTGGAACCGTAGACCACATGAGGAGAGAAGACAGAAGGTGAAACTGTAGACCACATGGGGAGAGAAGACAGAAGGTGGAACAGTGGACTACATGGGGAGAGAAGACAGAAGGTGGAACCGTAGACCACATGGGGAGAGAAGACAGAAGGTGGAACCGTAGACCACATGGGGAGAGAAGACAGAGGGGTGGAACCGTACACTTCATGGGGAGAGAAGACAGAAGGTGGGAACCGTACACTTCATGGGGAGAGAAGACAGAAGGTGGAACCGTACACTTCATGGGGAAAGAAGACAGAAAGTGAAACCGTAGAGACCACATGGGGAGAGAAGACAGAAGGTGGAACCGTAGACCACATGGGGAGAGAAGACAGAAGGTGGAACCGTACACTTCATGGGGAGAGAAGACAGAAGGTGGAACAGTGGACTACATGGGGAAAGAAGACAGAATGTGGAACTGTAGACCACATGGGGAGAGAAGACAGAAGGTGGAACTGTAGACCACATGGGGAGAGAAGACAGAAGGTGGAACCGTAGACCACATGGGGAGAGAAGATAGAAGGTGAAACCGTAGACCACATGGGGAGAGAAGATAGAAGGTGAAACCGTAGACCACATGGGGAGAGAAGACAGAAGGTGGAACCGTAGACCACATGGGGAGAGAAGACAGAGAAGGTAGTAGAATGTGGACTACATGGGGAAAGAAAACAAGGTGAATCAGTGGTCCTCGAAGACAGAAATAAAACAGTGGACCGTACAGGAAAACAAGACAGATGGTAAAATGGTGGACCACATGGTTAGAACAGAAAGAAGAGAGAACAACACATCACAAGCTAGAGAAGACAGAACACAGGAGAAGAGGGCTAACTGTGAACTGACGCTGGTGGGTGGACATCTTGTCCCTCACACAATGTACCTCCAACGATACTGACCTGACATCCACTGATGGGACAGAATGGAGGACAGCAGACAGGACAGCACAGAAAGATGAGTGGGAGGCAAGGGAGGGTGAGAGCCAACAAAAAAAAAAAAAGCTGACAGAAAAAGACAGGACAGGACAGAACAGAGAGAGGAAAACAAAGAGGGAGGAGAGAAAGTAGATGGAAAAAGGAGAGGAACGGAAGAGAAGAGAAGAGAGAGGACAGGAGAGATAATGACAAAAGGCAGGAAAAGAGGAAACGCGGAGGAGAGAAAAACCAAACATGTATGAGTCATCCCTTACCTCAGCAGTGGCTCCACATTCTGGTGTCTTCTGTAAGGGACCACTCTGTGCACACACACACACACACACACACACACACACACACACACACACACACACACACACACACATTTTACTGATGAGTTACTGTTATGACTGTTGTCACTGTTAACACCTGTCCAAGAACTCAATGATGACACTTTTCTGTGAGCAAGCAATTTTTTTTTAATGAAATTCAGAACATAAAACTGTTCTGATTTTGATCAGAGGTTATTTTCAGTTAGCACATTTCTACAATGTCGTGTGGGTGAAACTTCCCTGGTGTCTCAGACCGCAGATCATCACATACAAAACAGGCCATCAAGCACAGACTACAGATAATCACACATCACAAAGACCATAATAGACAGACAACAGACCATTACACAGACAGACCATCACACTGACTACAGACCATAGCACATCACACAAACAGACCATCACACACACAACAACAGATGTTTACACTGACAACAGATGATCACACATCACACACAGAGACCATCACACTGACAAAAGTCGATCACACACAAAGACAACAGACCATCATATGCAGCCAACACACCATCATGCAGACAGCAGACCATCAAATACAACAACAGACAATCACACAAGTACAACAGACCATCTCATGCAGACAACAGACCATCATGCAAACAACAGACTATCACAAACACAGACAATCACACAAGGACAACAGACCACCACATGAGGACAACAGTCCATAGCACACACAACAGACCATCCCATACAGACAGCAGACCACCATAAACAGACAACCGACCATCACACAGACACAGAACCATCCCATACAGTCAACAGACCACCATACACAGACAACCGACCATCCCACAGACAACAGACTATCCAACAAAGACAACTGACCATCACAGACAGGGAAGACCATCACATAAGAACAACAGATCACCACATAGAACAACTGACCAACACATGGACAACAGACCATCATCCGGGCAACAGACCATTACACTGAATACAGACCATCACACAGACCAAAGCAAAGACATCATTTCCTTACTTCTTTGGGTTGTACCCTGGGCGGAACAGCTGGTGGCAAGAGAGAAGACCCTGTAACAGGCACAGGTCAAAGTATCTATTATAGAAAAATTTTGTTTGTGCACGCAGCGCACGGGGATGTGTGTGTGTGTGTGTGTGTGTGTGTGTGTGTGTGTTTAGGTGTGTGCCAAGTGTGTGTGCATGTGCGTGCATGCATGCTTGTGTGTGCATGTCTGCATGCTTTATGTGTGTATATGCTTGCAACTGAACATGTGAGCGTGAGTGAGTGTGTGTGTGTGTGTGTGTGTGTGTGTGTGTGTGTGTGTGTGTGCGCACATGTGCACACACATGCATGCATGCATGTGTGCACATGTGTGTACGTAAGTGTGTGTGTGCCTGCTTGCATGTGTGAGTGTGCATGTGCATGTGTGCGTGTGTGGAAAGAGACTTCTTTCCAAGAATCCTTCCATCCATTCAGGTTCTGACCATTGTCAGCAGGTCTTAAAAGGGACTGATGGCTACCTGTATTCTCTTGTACGCTTCTTCATTGGTAACATAATCTTGTAGAACATGCATTTGATTTTGTGGTAGCATCTCATTTCAGATGCCTCGATTCTTCTTTGTAGATCTTCTGCCATGTTCCACCATTGACTGACCAACCAATCTACCATCCAACATCAGTCCAATCCACTATCAATTAATCCACTGTGACCTACCTATAAATCCACAATACCCTGCCAGTCACACCTGTATCACTTACCAACCTGTCCAATCACCTATCAACCAAGCCAATATCACCTACAAAACATTCTTCTATCACTGCATTGACCTATCAACACATTCAATCCACCATCACCTACGAACCTATCCCTTATTATCTGACAATTAATCTATCATCGTCTACCAACCAATCCAGTATCATCTACCAACTGATCCGCTATCACCTATATCAACTAATTCAATCCAGTAACCAACAACCAATATCACCTACCAACCAATCCAGTACCACCCACAAACCAATCACCTACCAACCAATTCAATCCACTCTCATCTACTAACCAATCAAATTCACACCTCCCAACCAGTAGTATCTCCTACAGGCCAATCCACTATTACCTACCGAACCAACACAGCCACTCTCACCTATCAACCCATTCCAATATCACCTACCAACAAATTCAATCCATTATCACCCACCAACCAATCATATCCACTATCACTTACTAACCAAATCAATACTACTTCCCAACCAATATCACCTACCAACTAATCCACCGTCACTTCAGCAATCCAGTCCACTAATTACCAACCAATCCACCATCACTTCAACTAACCATTATCCACCAATCATCTGTTTTTTCGACAACTCCAATCAGTATTACCTTGAGAGGGTACTAACCGAGGCCAGCCACGCCAGGTGACGCACCTCCCTCCTCCCCTATCTGCCGGAGGGGGCTGCACCAACCATCCCATCATCAACTGATTATGCCATGCCCGCCAGCCAATCCTGAATCCCCTACCTGTTTTTAGGTCGACAGACATGCTGCGTCCATGCATCTGTGGGCGGGGAGGTGGAGTGGGGGGACCTTGAGAGGGGTAGAACCGAGGCGGCAGCAGGATCTCCACTACCTGTCACGCAGGTCCCAGGTGACGCACCTCCCTCCTCCCCTCCCACACTGCCTGCCGGAGGGGGCTGCAGCTGACCACGCGTCACCATGGCAACTGCCAACAGCAAGACACACACATTTCATGTTTATGCCATGCCAGCAAGACCATCGTCACATGGTCTACACTGATTGTACAGTGCTAACAAGACAATATGATTTACAGTGCTGAGACAATCATGACATGATTGTAAAGTGCCAACAGTAATAAGTGTACATTCAAAACAGCAAGACAATCATCAACGATTGTACCATGTTAACAATGAAACAACCATCAAGGACTGTGCAATGTCAACAGTAAGACAATCAAGACGCAATCAAACAATGTCAATAGTAAGACTGCATCAATGATTGTGCGGTGTCAACAGGAAGACAATCATCACCAACTGTACAATGTCAACAAGGAGACATCATCAGTGACAGTTCAACAAGGGACACAAACATGAGATAAATTCACAATGTGGAGAGGAAAACCCAGCACACAATCCCCTAAAGATAACAGATGGTTTGTGGAAGAACCAAACCTCAAACCCCCCCCACACACAAACACGGAAAAGATAACCTCTGATTGCAAAGTACCCAACACACAAATCCCAACAGACGGTTGTAAGAGAACCCAACACACAAATCCCAACAGACAGTTGTAAGAGAACCCAACACACAAATCCCTAAAAGATGAAAGAAGACTGTATGAGAACCAGACATACAACCCTCCCCACCACCCCAAGACAGATGATCATAGCAATTTGGGGTCACAGCCGACCAACAACCTCAAGTGCAACAAATCACAATCACCCCTAATAAAAGAACAACACTGTCACCACAATACCCCAACACTAACAAAACACTACCACAACTCTTGTCTTAACATAACAAAAACCACTACTACACTATCACAACTATTGATTGCTGCATCATAAATACAGTTTGTTGTTGCATTACTACTGGTAACTACATTCTAAAAGCATTCCCTCTTTTGACTGTTCCATTACAAATGGGGATGACAATGGCTCCAGACAAAGGGGCACAACTCCTGCCTGCTAACACCCGCAGTGGAAGTCCCCTCGCAACTAACACCGTTGCTGACTGTTGGCAATTTTTGCTTCCCTTCACCACTGGGTTCGTTCTGAAGATACATATTTCAACATGGAGCACCTCTAAACTAACAGCAAGCCTACAAATCAGACTGAGATCCCTGGTTGCACACTGTGTACCCAGCTTTCACACGCAGACAAGAGAGACAGAGACAGACATTCACTCTACCCTATTCATTGGCCCATACACATTAACTGTGAGAGTATTGCAGGAAAAATGATCTTAACACTACAGAATGTGACCTTCCCCTACTCTATATAAAGCTAACAACTCTATGTCACCACAGGCGTCACCCACAAGATGGCTAGCACAGATGACATGACAAAAGAATCAGATGTAATGACATCATATCAGCACAGGAACTGGTATCTTGAGATCATTATAGTATCTGATGACATGACAAAGAGGGGATGTACAAACTGACAACATCGCTTCACCATACAATGGAGTGACATGAGAACACTAAAGGAATGATGAAATCATATCATCAGAGGGAGGATGACATAAGAACACCACATAACTGATGATCTTTCACCATCTCACAAAGGCATGACAGGAGAACACTTTAGTAAATCATCATACGAAGAGATGGCATGAGAACATTACAGAATCTGATGACATCATACCAGCACAGAAAGAAATGACATAAGAACAATAACTGATGAAATCATATCAGCACACAAAAGAACACATGAGAACACTATGGCAGCTGATGACATCAAAAAGGGAGACCCTAGACTGACTGATGACATCATATCAGCAGAGAATGGGAAGAGAAGAAACACATGGTAACTGATGACATATTAGAACATGAAGGGGTGGAATCAGAACATTACACTACCTGCTAACATCCTATCAGCAAAGAAAAGGAAAGGATGAAATGAGAACACTACAATAACTGATGACATCAACAAAGAAAAGAATGTCATCAGAAACACAACAGTAACTGATGGCATCATCAGCAAAGAAAAGGATGAAATGAGAACACTACAATAACTGATGACATCAACAAAGAAAAGAATGTCACCAGAACACATCAGTAACTGATGACATCAGCAAAGAAAAGGATGACATGAGAACACTACAACAACTGATGACATCAACAAAGAAAAGAATGTCATCAGAACACAGCAGTAAAAAAACTGATGGCATCAGCAAAGAAAAGGATGACATGAGAACACTAGAGCAACTAATGTCATCACAACATCACAAACACAGATGACATGAGAACATTTCAGAAATCAATGACATCACAGTAACTGATGACATCACACCAGAACAAAAAGGAATAACATAAGAACAGTACAGCTGCAGATGACATCAAGCCATCACATGAAGTTATGTTGTAAGAATACAACAGCAAATGAATAAATCATATCATCACAAAAATGGATGACATAAGAACATTACAGCAACTGATGACATCACACTAAGGGATGACACAAGAACATTATAATAACTGAAGACATCATCTCACAAAGTGATGGTAACAGAACACCACATCGACTGATAACAACACATCATCACATAACCAGATGACATGATGACAGTTAATGATGACATCACATAATTATTGAAAGGGATGATTTAACACCTCACATCACAAAACGGAAAGACCCTCCTCCCTCCCCCCCCCCCCCCCCCCCCCCCCCCCCCAAAAAAATCTCATGCAACTGATGACATTATGTCATCAAACAAAGGGATGACATAACACTGCATGAACTGGTAACACCATATCATTACACACAGGGATGGTATGAAAACGCTACTGTAACAGATGACATTACACAATCACATAAAGGAATGACACATGAACATTATAGCATCTGATATCATCATCATCAGTACATAAAATGGATGATTTCATATCACTCAGGACAAACTGACATCATGCCAGCACAAGCAGGAATGGATGACATCATATCAGCACAGGAAGGGATGACATTACATCAGCACAGGAAGGGGCGATACACACAAGAAGGGTGACCCTCATAACAGCACAAAAAGGGATGACATCACATCAGCAGGATGACATTACATCAGCACAGGAAGGGATGATATACACAAGAAGGATAACCTCAAAACAGCACAAAAAGGGATGACATCACATCAGCAGGATGACATTACATCAACACAGGAAGGGACGATATACACAAGAAGGGTGACCTCATATCAGCACAAAAAGCGATGACATCAACACAAAACGGGATTAGATCATAGCAGCACAAGATGGAATGCCATCATATCAGTACATGGGATGACATCACATTAGCACAAGAAGGGATGACATATCAGAACAAGGGATGACATCATATTAGCATGAGAACAGATTGCATGAAGTCAGCATAGGAAGGGATTAGAAAGGAATGACGTTATATTAACATAGGAAGGGATCAGAAAGGAATGACGTTACATCAACATAGCAAGGGATTAGAAAGGAATGACTTTATATCAACATAGGAAGGGATTAGAAAGGAATGACGTTACATCAACATAGGAGGGGATTAGAAAGGAATGACGTTACACCAACATAGGAAGGGATTAGAAAGGAATGACATTATATCAACATAGAAAGGGGATTAGAAAGGAATGACTTTATATCAACATAGGAAGGGATTAGAAAGGAATGACTTTACATCAACACAGGAAGGGATTAGAAAGGAATGACTTTATATCAACATAGGAAAGGATTAGAAAGGTATAACTTTACATCAACACAGGAAGGGATTAGAAAGGAATGACTTTCTATCAACATAGGAAGGGATTAGAAAGGAATTACTTTCTACCAACATAGGAAGGGATTAGAAAGGGATGACTTTCTATCAACATAGGAAAGGATTAGAAAGGATGACTTTCTATCAACATAGGAAGGGATTAGAAAGGAATGACATTATATCAACATAGGAAGGGATTAGAAAGGAATGACGTTACATCAACATAGCAAGGGATTAGAAAGGAATGACGTTACATCAACATAGGAAGGGATCAGAAAGGAATGACTTTACATCAACATAGGAGGGGATTAGAAAGGAACGACGTTACATCAACATAGGAGGGGATTAGAAAGGAACGACGTTACATCAACATAGGAGGGGATTAGAAAGGAACGACGTTACATCAACATAGGAGGGGATTAGAAAGGAACGACTTTCTATCAACATAGGAAGGGATTAGAAAGGAACGACTTTCTATCAACATAGGAAGGGATTAGAAAGGAACGACTTTCTATCAACATAGGAAGGGATTAGAAAGGAACAACTTTCTATCAACATAGGAAGGGATTAGAAAGGAACGACTTTCTATCAACATAGGAAGGGATTAGATAGGAATGACTTTCTATCAACATAGGAAGGGATTAGAAAGGAATGACTTTCTATCAACATAGGAAGGGATTAGAAAGGAATGACTTTACATCAATATAGGAAGGGATTAGAAAGGAATGACTTTCTATCAACACAGAAAGGGGATTAGAAAGGAATAACTTTATATCAACATAGGAAGGGATTAGAAAGGAATAACTTTATATCAACACTGGACAAGATATGTTCATGGCAGTGAAAGGGATGTCATGATATCAGTACAGGATGGGATGACATCACACTACAGGAGGGGATGACATCACATCAGTACAGGAGGGAATGACATCACACCAGCACAGGATGGGAAGACATAACACCAGCAAGAGAGAGGGATAATATCACACCAGCACAGAACAGAATGACACCTTTTTAAAGGCAAAGATGACCTCATTTCAGCACAAAATGGGATGCCTCCATACCAGACAAGGAAGAACGACGTCACATCATCATGGGATGGGACAAATCAGCACTGGAAGGAATGACACCTTATCAGCAGAGGAAGAGATGAGGGAAAGGGATGACATTACGTAAGCATTTGATGGGATGAAATCACATCAGCACAGGAAGGGATAGCATCATACGGCAGCACAAGAAGAGATGACATCACACCAACACAGGAAGAGATGACATCACACCAGCACAGGAACAGATGACATTACACCATCACAGGAACAGATGACATCACAGCACAGAAGCAGACATCATATAACAGACATGCTGTGCATCAACAGATGTGTGTCCAATACAAAAAAACCCCCCAGTTTTCCCCTTTTACCATTGGAACCATAAGAAAAAATGATGATTTTGTTCTTTTTCAAGGCTACAACCATTACAAGGCCCATCAATTACTCATACCCACACACAGAGCATTGTAGGTGGACTGGCTGAGTAAACATTGCCCTACCCACCCCGAACATCCACCCCTTCCTTAGTGCCCCTCCATCTCCACCCTTGTCCCCCCACATACCACGTCAACTCTGCTTCCCACAGTAGGTTTGTGAAAAAAAACACAATTTCAGCTTCCACTGTCCCCTCTTTATCATCAATTTTGGTTTTTCCATGGCCATCCTCTATCAAGTGTGAGTCTTGTACATTGATTGTAACAATGGAAAACCAGTTTACCCTAGACTTGGTATCAATATACATAAAAAAATGAGTATTTTCTACAAAGAGTGCAAATGTCTGCATTGGTAGCTGTCATATTTGTTTCATTTATTCAAATTACATTCTAACATATTATTCATTCTGTTAAGTATCTTGAAGACATAATGGGGAAAGTGGGGGGAAACCTGAATGCACTGAAAAAACCCAATATACTGTGAATCCTTGCCATCGAAATGACACACACACACACACAGAAAATAAAACCAAGACAGCCATGTTCATCTTAGTAACACGCCTTGGATATTCTTTGGGCACCAGCGCAAAACAATGACTTTGAGGCCAAGTGACTGTGGGAGAAACACAAGACACAACACACCAGAGACACAACACACCACCACAGAACCAGAATAATGGCATCACAATGCCAAAAGAGAGAATCAACACCATGATGTGTAGATGACATTACAACAATGAACCCAAGTATAGAGACATCACATGACTTAAGAACAGGAAGATGACATCACAAAACCGGAGGACAGGAGATGACATCCTAACACAGAGAGACCGGAGGATGACCTCATCATTTAGAAAGAAAGGAGGAGGATGCAAAAAAAATCTCTGGAAGGAGACTGACATCACAAGATTGAAGGAAAGGTGAATGACATCACAAGACTGAAGAAAAGGATGATCACATTACAAGGCTAATGGAAAGGAGGATGAGTTTATAACATAGTGACAGGAGGATGACATCACTACACAGAGAGAAAGGCAAATCATGTAAAAAAAATAATAAAATAATAATAAAAAAAAAAAAACACCACCACCACCACAAAACCTAACAGAAAGGAGGATGACATAAGAAGATCAAAGTAAAGGTGAATGACATTAAGAGTTTTTCAGACAGATGGAAAGAAGAATGACATCACAAACAAAAAAAAGGAGGATGACATCATCAACACAGAAAGAATGGATGAGAACATAACACAGAAAAAAGTATTACATCACAAGAAAGAAGGATGACATCACAACACACAGAAAGAATGAGATCATAACACAGAATGGAAGGAGGATGACATCACAACAACCTAGAAAGGACAATGGCATCAGATAACAGAAAGCATGACACATCAACACAAAAAGAGAAGAGGGTGTAGGATGACACCATAACACAAACTGAAAGGAAAAGGACATCAGGGCACAAAAAGAAACAAGGGTGACCTCACAGCACAAAAAAGGAGGATGACATTATAGCACAACAATAAAGAAAGTGACACCACAGAAAAAAAAAAAAAAAAAAAAAAGAGGAGAGAATGACGCCAGAACAGTAAGGGGGCAGTGTCATACTGCTCAAGGAAAGCCAGAGAAATCAGCACACTAAACAACTACCTGACTGCAGAGCCTCAGTCCTTTCAAAGCTGCCTTTAGAACACAAAGAACCAGGATCAGTTCTACCTCCATCTTTCTCTTGTCTCCCCTCTCTCCCATCATTGTTATATCTTTGCTATTTCATCGCCTCAACATGGTTTCGCATCATTGTTAAGGTTTGTGTCTGTACATTACATCACATCATTACTACATCAACACTAGGTCACTGTCTTCTGTTACATGTCCATCCCTCTCCTTCCTCATGATGGAGTTACATCTCTACCTTCATGATCACTTGCATCTCCCATACTACTCCTTCTTCGACATGGACTTGCATCCTGAGTGCCCCTCCGATTGTATATGTGGCTGGAGAGAAACAGACTGCGCTACCTCTTCTGCTGTCTCCAGGGTGCCATTCTTTTTGGTTGTATGGCTAGAAGATACAGACTGTGCCATTTCTGCTTGGTTGTATGGCTGGAAGACACAGACTGTGCCATTTCCGCTTGGTTGTATGGCTGGAAGACACAGACTGTGCCCATTTCTGCTTGGCTGTATGGCTGGAAGACACAGACTGTGCCATTTCCGCTTGGCTGTATGGCTGGAAGACACAGACTGTGCCATTTCCGCTTGGCTGTATGGCTGGAAGACACAGACTGTGCCATTTCCGCTTGGCTGTATGGCTGGAAGACACAGACTGTGCCCATTTCCGCTTGGCTGTATGGCTGGAAGACACAGACTGTGCCATTTCCGCTTGGCTGTATGGCTGGAAGACACAGACTGTGCCATTTCCGCTTGGCTGTATGGCTGGAAGACACAGACTGTGCCATTTCCGCTTGGCTGTATGGCTGGAAGACACAGACTGTGCCATTTCCGCGCTGGCTGTATGGCTGGAAGACACAGACTGTGCCATTTCCGCTTGGCTGTATGGCTGGAAGACACAGACTGTGCCATTTCCGCTTGGCTGTATGGCTGGAAGACACAGACTGTGCCATTTCCGCTTGGCTGTATGGCTGGAAGACACAGACTGTGCCATTTCCGCTTGGCTGTATGGCTGGAAGACACAGACTGTGCCATTTCCGCTTGGTTGTATGCTGGAAGACACAGACTGTGCCACTTCCGATGGTTGCATGGCTGGAAGACACAGACTGTGCCACTTCCGATTGGTTGTACAGCTGAAGACACAGACTGTGCCACTTCCGATTGGTTGTACAGCTGGAAGACACAGACTGTGCCACTTCCGATTGGTTGTATGGCTGGAAGGCACACACTGTGCCATTTCTGCTTGGTTGTACGACTGGAAGACACAGACTGTGCCATTTCTGCTTGGTTGTATGGCTGGAAGACACAGACTGTGCCACTTCTGATTGGTTGTACGGCTGGAAGACACAGACTGTGCCACTTCCGATTGGTTTTTATGGCTAGAAGACACACACTGTGTCACTTCCGATTGGTTGTATGGCTGGAAGACACAGGCGGTGCCATTTCCCCTGCACTCTCTCAACTGCGTTTCTGATTACGTATGAGGCCAGAGAAAACAGAGTGTGTCATTTCCTCTGCACTCTGCAGAGTGCCCACCTGGCTGAATAAATGACTGGAGAAAACAGACTGTGCCATGCCTTTATATATTCTTCTCATTGATTATGTGGCTGGAAGAAACATGCTTCTAACTGTGTGTATGTGGTGGGAGAACTTTTGTTTTGTTGTCTCTTCTCTTTCATACTTTTTTTTTTTTTTTTTTTTTTTTCTGAATAGGACGCAGCATCTTGTTTTGTCCCAAGTTTTTTTTTCTCCTTCACTTCTCAACAAAACGTAATGTTCTATTGTCCTCGCATGTCGGTGTTTCTTTCCTTGATCTGCTGGATGCCTGTTGTGTCTGTTTCTCTCCTCAGTCTGATAGTTGTCGGATTCTTTCCTCATTCTGCCGAATGCTTGATCTATCTGTTTCTCTCCTCTTCAGTCTGCCAGATGTCCATTTTCTTTCTCTCCTTTCCAGGTGGAGCTCTGTTCTGTTTCTCGCCTAAATCTGCTAGCTGTCTGTTCCATCTGAGAGATCTGTTCCACCACTCAGAGAGATGTATGTTTTTTTTTTCTCTTCAGCCTGCTGGATGTCTGTTCTGTTTCTCCTCAGCCTGCTGACTGAATTTTCTGTCTGTTTTCTCTCTTCAGACTGCTGGATGTCTGTTCTGATTCTCTCCTCAGCCTGCTGGATGTCTGTTCTGTTTCTCCTCAGCCTGCTGAATGTCTGTTCTGCCTGTTTCTCCTCAGTCTGCAGGTTGTCTGTGTTCTGTTTCTCTCCTCAGCCTGCTGGATGTCTGTTCTGTTTCTCCTCAGCCTGATGAATGTCTGTTCTGCCTGTTTCTCTCCTCAGTCTGCTGGTTGTCTGTTCTGCCTGTTTCTCTCCTCAGTCAGCTGGTTGTCTTGTCAGTTTCTCTCTTCTGTCTGCTGAATGTCTGTTCCATCTGTTTTTCTCTCCTCAGTCTGCTGGATGTCTGTTCTGTCTCTCTTCTCTGTCTGCTGGATGTCTGTTCAATTTCTCTCTCCTGTCTGCTGAATGTCTCTTCCATCTGTTTCTCTCCTCAGTCTGCTGACTGTCTGTTGAATTTCTCTCCTCAGTCTGCTGGATGTCTGTTCTGTCTGTTTCTCTCCTCAGTCTGCTGGTTATCTGTTCTGTCTGTTTCTCTCCTCAGTCTGATGAATGTCTGTTCCTTTCCTCAGTCTGCTGGTTGCTTGCTTAATCTGTTTTTCACTCCTCCGTTTTCTAGATGTCTGTTTGGTCTGTCTCCTCAGTCTGCTGGTTGTCTGTTCAATTTCTCTCTTTAGTCTTCTAGTTGTCTGTTTCTCTTATCCAAGAAGCCTGCTGATTCATCCACCCACACTCCCCCACCTCCTGGACCCCCCCCCCCCCCTCCGCTCCCTCGTTCCCTGACCCCATTCACTCTCCCATCTTCCACCCTTTCTTCCCCTCCCTCCAGCCGTGACAACCCCCCCCCCCACCCCCACCTTCTGCCCACCCACTGGCCCCACTACATGATGGCAGAGACAGTGGGAAAGGTCTGTACCTGCTGAGCTTTTCTTTGGAATGGGGCGTGGGCGCCCCTGAATGTTAGCGCTATATTTACAGCCAGAGGCAGGACTATCACAGCTGGACAGCTCACTGGGGACGGCAGGGGGCTGGGAGGAGGGGGGGTGGGACTCGGCAGGTGCACGCTGGGAAGGCTCTGAACCAATGTCATGCGACGGAGACACAGCAGTATCTGGAGGACAAGCCAAACCACAACACCATGTCACATCACAACACCCACATCACCTCACGACACCCACGTCACCTCACTACACCTATGTCAAATCACCACACCCTTTTAACATCATGACATCAATGTTACACCACAACATGCTTGCTGCTGTCACATTGCTAACTTTCTCTGCACCACCTTACATCACAACAATGAACATGCATGTTAGATAAAACAAGATCTGTGTCTTCTCACAACCCCCATACCTTTTCACAGCACCTGTACAATACCACTACATGCATGTCTTTATCACAACAACAATGCAATATTACTACAGGCATGTCTTATCACAACGCCCATGCAATATTACTACAGGCATGTCTTATCACAATGCCCATGCAATATCACTACATGCATGTCTCATCATAAAATGCATGCACTGTCACTACATAGGCTTCAGATTATAACATCCACATCATATACCAACACCCATGCTAGATCACAACACTCATGACAAATCACGCACAACACCTATGACAGATCACAACACTCATGACAGATCATAACACCCATAACAGATCACTACACTCATGACAGATCACGCACAACACCTATGACAGATCACAACAATCATGTGAGATCACACCACCCTTATCAAATCACAACACCCATAACAGATTTAAAAAAAAAAAAAAAACCATGACATATCACAACACCTATGACAGTTTACAGCACCCATGACAGAGCACAACTCTCATGACAGAATACATTACCCATGACAGATCACAGCTACGACAGTTTACAACACTCATGACAGATCACAACACCCACGACATTTAACAACATCCATGACACATGACAACCCTGATGACATATCACAACAAATATGACAGTTTACAATACCCATGACAGGTCACAACACCCATGACAGTCTACAACACCCATGACAGATGACAACCCCCATGACAGATCACACACCTGAGAAATCACAATGTGTCAGATAAAAAACTCAGTCACAACACACCGGAACACACCACCCTTGTCAGATCATAACACCCATGTCAGATTGCAGTGTCACAGTCAGAACACAACAGATCCACGCCGGATCACATCACAATATGCATGTTGTCACACTGCCAGTATATGTTGCACAACTACACATAACAACCCCCAGCTTGCGTCACAACCTACTTTGTGTCACTACAACAACACACTACACACACTGTCAGTTACTATATCACAGCACACACTGTCTGTCACAACAGTACAACATAGACACTGTGTTACAACATCACAACTCAAACTGTGTCACTATATCAAAAAACACTCTGTCACCACATCACAACACACCACACACTGCCATCACATCAAAACACACACAGTCCATACAACACACACTGTAACACATCACAACACACGCTGTGTTACAGGTTTTATGATACACTTTGTTACACAACATCAAAACACACACACTGTCTCACCGTGTCACAACACACAGTGTCACCACATAGCAGCACAGTGTGTCTGTCACCACATCACTACACCTAATTTCACCACAACACACACTGTAACACACAGCAACACATACTGTGTTACAGTTTAATGACATATATTGTGTCACATCAAATCACACACACTGTCTCACCACATCACTACACAAACTGTGTCACCACATCAAATACATACTCTCACTATGTCACAACACACAGTGTCACCACACAGCAACACATGCTGTCTGTCACCACATCCAAACACAAATATGGTGTTTCCGTACCATGAAACCATGTCTCGTACATCAAACACTGTCTTATCAAATTAGCACACACATCTGTCATAATAATAACAACACACAGTGTAACCACATCACCTCATACAATCTGTCACCAAATTAGTACTCACTCTGTGTCGCCACATCACAACATTCACAGTCCCTACATCACACCACACACACACACATACACATACTTACACACACACACATCAATATATCACAGCACATGCATGTCACCACTCATAACACACACTGTGACACCATATCACAACATACACTGACAGTGTCAGCACATCAAAACACAGACTGTCACTACATGAAAAAAAAAAATGTCACTGAATCACAACACACCCTGAGTTACAACACCACAACATACATTGTGTCACCACATCACAATATACACTGTGTCAATACATTACAATATACACTGTGTGACCACATCACAATATACACTGTGTCAATACATCACAAAGCACCATCCGACATCAAAACACACACATCACCTCATCAGAACACTCACCGCGACCACATCACAACATCAGTGAGTTCTGTGATGTGGCAACACAGGATGGGTACTGATATGGTGACAGAGTGCGCGAGGTGATGTTGTTACACTGTGTTGTGATATGATGACAGTTTGTGTGGTGATTTGGTAAGACTACAACACACCTTGTGCCACCACATCAAAACATACACTGTCACTACATCAAAATGTACACTGTGTCACTACATCACAACATACATTGTGCGACTACATCAAAACAAACACTGTGTCACCACATCACAACATACACTGTGTCACTACATCACAACACACATTGTGCCACTACATCAAAACAAACTCTGTGTCACCACATCACAACATACACTGTGTCGCTACATCACAACACACATTGTGCCACCACATCAAAACATACACTGCGTCACTGCATCACAACACACACTGTGTCACCACATCAAAACAAACTCTGTGTCACCACATCACAGCATACACTGTCACTACATCACAACACACACTGTGCCACCACATCAAGACAAACACTGTGTCACCACATCACTGCATACAGTGTCACTACATCACAACACACACTGTGCCATCACATCTAAACATATACTGTGTCACTGCATCACAACATAAAGTGTCACTACATCACAAACACACACTGTGCTACCACATCTATTCTAAACATACACTGTGTCACTGCATCGCAACACACACTGTGCCACCACAACATAACTCACTTTGCCACCATATCACAATGCTTTTAGTACATATCACACTGACACCTTCAGATACATCAGAGATAAAACGTTTAACACTGTCATGCCACACGCCTCACAAAGTCTATAAAACACTGTCATGTCTCCGTGTATCATACTGGTCTTCACAACACTGACATGCTTCAGTCTTTAAAATATTTCAGTCTTTTTAAAAAATTAAAACTGTCATACTGCAAATATCACGCTGGTCTTCAAACCACTGCATGCCTCAAGTGTATCACACAGGTCTTTAAAGCACAGAACACAGACTGCCTCAGGGTGTCACGCTGGTCTTTGAAACACCCAACATGCCCAAGCCATCACACAGACCTATTAAAATGCTTTATCTGACATGCTCAAATATATCATAACAGTGACATCAGACAAGATCCTGACTGCCAAACACAAACCATTGCCATGCATAGTACATGACTAATCAAGATATTCAAGAAGCAGTAACTGTTTTAGCAAGATACACACAAAACATCTTGTATTTCAACAACACTACAAGTAACGAAGGCCCTCATTGTGGTGTCAGGTTTGCTCCAATTAAGCCTTTCAGCATTGGCACAGCTACTGCCTGTGTAGCCTTCCAAGCCTGGAATATTACGGCTGTCCAGCTGGAAGATTGTAGCTGATTTACTCAAGTTGTCATAACTCTTGATCGGCACATAAAGATAGCACAACATAATTTTTCTATAACTGATTTTCATCATGTCTGAATTATCAAGCAACGTCCGATTCCTTGATGAACAGGCTAACCAAATCCTTTGTCACATCATCAGTACTTCTTACTCCTACTGGTTGTATTTTTGCACGTCTTAAAGTGCAAATAAAACTGGATTGTGTGTAATTAATATTCCTCCTGTCTTTACTATAATACTCATGACATCCCTCCTGTCTCTCCGACAACAGAGACATCCCTCCTGTCTTTCCAACAACAGTGATGACGTGACAACATTCCTCCTGTCTTTCCAACAACATTGACAACATTCCTCCTGTCTTTTCAACAACAGTGACATCATTCCTCCTGTCTTTCCTACAACAGTGACAACATTCCTCCTGTCTTTCCGACAACAGTGACAACATTCCTCCTGTCTTTCCAACAACAGTGACAACATTCCTCCTGCCTTTCCAACAACAGTGACAACATTCCTCCTGTCTTTCCGACAACATTCCTCCTGTCTTTCCGACAACAGTGACAACATTCCTCCTGTCTTTCCGACAACAGTGACAACATTCCTCCTGTCTTTCCGACAACAGTGACAACATTCCTCCTGTCTTTCCAACAACAGTGACAACATTCCTCCTGTCTTTCCAACAACAGTGACAACATTCCTCCTGCCTTTCCAACAACAGTGACAACATTCCTCCTGTCTTTTCTACAACAGTGACAACATTCCTCCTTTCTTTTTTACAATACTGATGATATCCCTCGTGTCTTTTTCCAACAACAGTGACAACATTCCTCCTGTCTTTCCAACAACAGTGACAACATTCTCCTGTCTTTTCAACAACAGTGACATCATTCCTCCTGTCTTTTGAACAACTGTGACAACATTCTTCTTGTCTTTTCAACAACAGTGACTACATTCCTCCTGTCCTTCCGACAACAGTGACAACATTCCTCCTGTCTTTTCAACAACAGTGACAACATTCCTCCTGTCTTTTCGACAACAGTGACAACATTCCTCCTGTCTTTCCAACAACAGTGACAACATTCCTCCTGTCTTTTCGACAACAGTGACAACATTCCCTCCTGTCTTTTCGACAACAGTGACAACATTCCTCCTGTCTTTCCAACAACAGTGACAACATTCCTCCCTTCTTTTAAAAAATTCCGATGACATCCCTCCTGTCTTTCCAACAACAGTGAAACATTCCTGCTGTTATTTCTACCCTACACTACTACTTTAAAACAGCCTTCTTCTCCCTGTAATCTTATTGTTCTGAAAACTTCCCTTCTGTTTCTTCTACCACCATCCCTCCTGTCTTTTGAACCTCACAATACTGACAACATCCCTCCAGTTCTGTTCTGCCTTACAGCACTGAAATTATCCTTCCTGTTGTTTCCACTAAAAGCATCCATTCTTCTTGTCGTTTCTGCCTTATGCCAATGAAAACATCCCCTCGGTCTTTTTTTTTTTTTTCACTGAAAATATCTCTCCTGTCTTTTCAACTGAAAACAAGCCTCTTGTCTTTTCTTCAACAATGAAGACATTCTCCTGACATTTCTACTTCACAATACTGAAAAAACATACCTCCCATCCTTTTCTATCTCACACCACTGAAAACGCCCTTTCTAGTCTTCTCTACCACACTGAAAAACATCCTTCTTCTTGCTTCTGCCTTGTAACTTTGAAAAGATCCTTCCCGTATACAGAACAACACCAACATATACCAGCAAAATGCAGACAGCGAGCACATATACCAACATCAAAGAAAGCAGATAAACCAGTCACAAAGCAATTAGAGACCCAGTAACAAAGCAGGCAGTGACCCCAGTGACAAAGCAGGCAGGGACCCCAGTAACAAAGCAGACAGGGACCCCAGTAACAAAGCAAGCTCAGTAACAAACTGAGCAGAGACACCAGATACAAAGCAATCACTGACACCAGTAAAGCTGGGATAAAAACACCAGCAACAAAGCAACCACAGACACCAGTAATAAAGCAAGCATCGACATGAGCCATATGGACATGATAAAACATACTAAGAGACATACAATAAGTAGAAAAAAACATTCCATCAGACATGCAATACACAAACAGGAAAGTTTACCTCTAGCATGGCTGCCAACCTTCTGGAGTCATTTGGGAAACAGGAGATAGGGGATGAGAGAAGGGGAGAGGAAGCAGTTTGACTTTTGAAAGCATTTCAAACCCCTATGTGTTTCAGTTGCCAAATGTGGGGTTTAAGAAGAAAATGCGTTTCTGCATACTCAAGACTGTCAACATCCATGAATCATTTGGGCTCTATCTGGTTCGTTTTCTCATCTCTATTCAAAAATGACCCCCTAACCCCACATTTGTAAACAAAATTTTGAAACTGGGTATTTTCCCCACCAACTTCAGGATTTCTGGACTCATTTCTAACTTAGTGAAATTCCAGAAAAAATCGGGAGGGTTGGCAGCTGAACAACAGATATGATACAGACATACCGAAAAAACAATTCTACCGATATACATACATACAATAGACAGGAAAGCATACAAACAAGTACAAAACAAACATGAAAAACTTACAACAGACAGACAGCAAAAAACAGGGAAATGTACCAACAGAGACACGTAAAACAGGCTGAAAACATACCAACATGCATACAACATACAGGAACAGTTAATAGAAAAAGAGAGAAAGGTTCTAACCACCTTGCATTCAACAGATAGGAAAACATACCAACATGCATACAACAAACAGGAAATATACCTACAGACATACAGAAAATACAACCAACGGACATGCAACTGACAAACAGTGAAACGTGTAACAGATGAACAATGGGAAAACATGCCAACAGACAGACTTGCAACAAACAGAAAAACTTAACAAAAGACATGCAACAGACAACTAGGCAATATACCGACAGTCAGACAAACAACAAATAACAAAACATACCAACAGACATTCAACAAACAGGAAAACATACCGACAGACATGCAGTATATAAATTAAAAAGACATACCAACGGACATAAAACAAACAAGAAAACATACCAACAGACATGAACAGATAGACAGCCAGGAAATCACACAGACAGACATGCAACAGACAGACAGGAAAAACATACCAACAGGCATACAGCTGTAAAACAGGAAAACATGCCAACAGACAGGCACAAACAGGAAAACACACCAACAAACACAGATAAAATGAAAATGAAAACATTTCAACTGGTGTATGACACACAGAAAAAAACAACCCAACAGACGTACATATAATAAACTAATAGAAATACCAACAAACAGGAAAACATATCAGACATACAAAAACCAGGAAAACATAGAAACAGAAACACATAAAAAAAAGAAAACATACCAATAGTCAAACAACAGACAATCAGGAAGCAACAGACATACAAAAGGAAAACATACCAACAGACATGCACGGACAAAGCATGCAACAGACAAACAAGAAAATATGCCAACAGACACACAACAAACAGGAAAACATACCAACAGACAGGCAGACAATAAACAAGAGAAAACATACTGTCAGACATACAACAAACAAGAAAATATACCAACAGACTTTGAACAAACATGAAAACATACTAACAGGCAGACATACAACAAACATGAAAACATACCAACAGGCAGACATACAACAAACAAACATTAAAACATACCAACAGGCAGACATACAACAAACATGAAAACATTCCAACAGGCAGACAGACAACAAACATGAAAACATACCAATAGGCTGACATACAAAAAACATGAAGACATATCAACATGCACACATACAACAAACATGAAGACATACCAACAGGCACACATACAACAAACAACCAACAGGCAGACATACAACAAACATGAAAACATGCCAACAGGCAGACATACATACAACAAACATGAAAACATACCAATAGGCAGACATACAACAAACATGAAAACATACCAACAGGCATACATACAACAAACAAACAGGAAAACATACCAACTGACAGACATACAACAAACATGAAAACATACCAACAGGCACACATACAACATGAAAACATACCAACAGGCACACATACAACAAACAAACAGGAAAAGATACCAACAGGCACACATACAACAAACATGAAAAGATACCAACAGGCACACATACAACAAACATGAAAACATACCAACAGGCACACAAACAACAAACAAACATGAAAACATACCAACAGGCAGGCAGACATACAACAAACATGAAAATATACCAACAGGCATACATACAGCAAACAAACATGAAAACATACCAACAGGCAGACATACAACAAACATGAAAACATACCAACAGGCACACATACAACATAAAGACATACCAACAGGCACACATACAATAAACATGAAAATATACCAACAGGCAGACATGCAACAAACGTGAAAACATACCAACAGGCAGACATACAACAAACAAACATGAAAACATACCGACAGGCAGAGATGCAACAAATATGAAAACATACCAACAGGCAGAGATGCAACAAACATGAAAACATACCAACAGGCAGACATACAATGCACAAACATGAAAACATACCAACAGGCAGACATACAACAAACAAACATGAAAACATACCAACAGGCAGGCAACAGATAACAAAAAAACCCATACCAACAGACATAAAACATACAAACAGGAAAAAAAAAAAAGTACTAACAGATACACAAAGACAACAAAACATGACAACAGACAGGCATACGGCAGACAGGTAAAAATACCTACAGACATACAACATACAGAGTGGAAAACTGACAGACAGACAAAACAAAAAGGTAAAACATACCAAAGACATCAGCAAACAAGAAGGCATACTGACAGACAGGCATCAGACAAAACAGGAAAACTTAACAACAGACATGAGCAGGAAAAAATACTGATGAAACAGACATACAACATACAAACTGAAGAAAACAGCAGACATACAAAAGAGACAAATCTTTACCCACAGACAGATATGAAAAAAACAGGAAAAACATTTAAAGAAAGACAACACACAAACAGATGAAAAAGAAAAAAAAAAAAAAGAAAAGCACCACAACAAGCACACACACACACACACACACACACCAGACAGACAGACAAATAGGCAGGCAGCTAAACAGACACAAAGACAGGACACTGCAGTGGAAATGCAAACAGAGAGGGAGAGGAGGATCACGACTAAAATACTGACAAATCTGTACAGGAGACAACGACAGTCAGTTTTAAGAAAACAGCCTTTTCCAAGACAGGAAGAGACAGACAGACAGACAGACAGACAGGCAAACTGACAGGGGTGACAGGCCTTACCATGGTCAATGGCTTCAGGAGGAAGAGGGTGACCGTCAGGGGAAGCTCTGACTGCCACAGGCTGCACAATCTTTGATTCCTGGCACACAGCACACAGTGAAGTCAAACATTACAAACCGGTGTCACACAGCATACAGTGAAGTCAAACATCACAAACTGGTGTCACACAGCACACAGTGAAGGCAAACATTACAAACCAGTGTCACACAGCACACAGTGAAGTCAAACATCACAAACTGGTGTCACACAGTACACAGTGAAGGCAAACATTACAAGTCGGAGTCACACAGCACACAGTGAAGTCAAACATCACAAACTGGTGTCATACAGTACACAGTGAAGGCAAACATTACAAGTCGGAGTCACACAGCACACAGTGAAGTCAACATCACAAACTGGTGTCACACAGTACACAGTGAAGGCAAACATTACAAGTCGGAGTCACACAGCACACAGTGAAGTCAAACTCACAAACTGGTGTCACACAGTACACAGTGAAGGCAAACATTACAAGTCGGAGTCACACAGCACACAGTGAAGTCAAACATCACAAACTGGTGTCACACAGCACACAGTGAAGGCAAACATTACAAAACGGTGTCACACAGCATGCAGTGAAGTCAGACATTACACACCGGTGTCACACAGCGAAGTCAAACATTACAAACCGCTGTCACACAGCACACAGTGAAGTTAAACATTACAAACCAGTGTCACACAGCACACAGCGAAGTCAAACATTACAAACCGGTGTCACACAGCACACAGTGAAGTCAAACATTACAAACCGGTGTCACACACACACAGCGAAGTCAAACATTACAAACCACTGTCACACAGCACACAGTGAAGTCAAACATTACAAACCGGCGTCACACAGCACACAGTGATGTCACACCATACACAGTGAGTTCACATAGCATATGGTGATACTATACTGTGCACAATGAGTTTACACAGCACTGAGTGATGTCATACAATGTATAGTGAGTTCACACAGCACACAGTGATGTCATACAATGCATAGTAAGTAACACAGCATAGAGTGATGTCACAATGCACAATAAGTTCACACAGCATAGTGTGATGTCACACAATGCACAGTGAGTTCACACAGCACAGAGTGATGTCACATAATGCACGACTTCACACAGCGCACAGTGATGTCATACAATACACAGAATTCACATAGCTTACAGCGATGTCATACAGTGTACAATAAGTTCACTTTGCACACACTGATGTCATACAATGGAAACAGAGTTCACATAACGTACACTGTCATACAATGCACAAAGAGTTCACATAGCTTATAGTATTGTCATACAGTGTACAATAAGTATAGCATACATTGTCATACATGGCACAGCAAGTTCACACAGCACACAGTGGTGTCCCACGGAACGAAGAGGCATCATACAATAGCAATGTGCCACACTGCACACAGCGATTCTAAAAAGCTAACTAAAGAGTGGGGGAAGGGGGGGGGGGGGGGGGGGGGGGGACAGACAGACAGAATGAAGAAAAGAGGGACAGACAGAATGAAGATGGAGGGACAGACAGGCAGAAGGCAGATGAAAGAAAAGAGGGACACACAGAATGAAGAGGGAGGGACAGACAGGCAGAATGAAGAAAGAGGGACAGATGGAATGAAGAGGGAGGGACAGACAGACAGAATGAAGAAAGAGGGACAGACGGAATGAAGAGGGAGGGACAGACAGACAGAATGAAGAAAGAGGGACAGATGGAATGAAGAGGGAGGGACAGACAGACAGAATGAAGAAGGAGAGACAGATGGAATGAAGAGGGAGGGACAAACAGACAGAATGAAGAAAGAGGGACAGATGGAATGAAGAGGGAGACAGACAGAATGAAGAAAGAGGTACAGATGGAATGAAAAGGGAGGAACAGACAGACAGAATGAAGGAGGGACAGATGGAATGAAGAGGGAGGGACAGACAGACAGAATGAAGGAGGGACAGATGGAATGAAGAGGGGGGACTGTCAGGATGAAAAAGGGCAAACAGAATGAAGAGGAACAGGCAGAATGAAGAGGAATGGACAAATGAAAGGAAAAGCGAAGGACAGATATAATTATGGGGGAATGACAGAGAGAACGAAGAGGGCAGGCATGCAAAATGAAAAGTGAGGGACAGATGAAATGAAGAGGCAGGAACAGATAGAACGAAAAAGAAAGATAGACAGAAAGGAGAGGGGGAGAGACAGACAGAATGAAGAGGGAGGCACACACAGGATGAAAAAAAGAGGGAAAGACAGAATGAAGAGGGAGGGATGAACAGAATGAATACAAAGAAACAAATACAGAGAGGGATGAAATGAAAAGGGAGAGACAGACAGAATGAAAGAGGGACTGATGCAAAGAAGAGGGAGGAACAGGTGGAACAAAGAGGGAGGGATGGACAGAATGAAGAAGCATGAACAAATAAAGAATGGTGGACAGACTGAATGAATATACACAAGGAGGGACAGATAGAATGAAGAAGGATGGACAGAGAACTCACAGGATCAACGCTGGGCTTGGCATAATCAAAGTTGACTAAGTGAGCAGGGGAAGACACTCCGCTGGAGCCAGGAGATTCTTGAACGAAGCTGGCCTTCCACTGCTGCACCATGTAAAACATCGATCAATCAGCACACAATATATTCTTCAATTCATCAGTCAATCAAAGATATTCTTCAACAAAACTGGCCCTCTACATCAATCAGATAATCATTCTTCTTTCATAATCGAAATAGCTTAACTCAACCAGTCACTACAGAAGCTTCAGAACAGGCCACGTCAATATAAACTACAGAATAAAACTGAAGAGCAGACTATGTACTACCCTTGCACACAGTAGTAGACAACATAACTAGAGACTAGTACTTTCCGAGATAGCAGACAACAACCAGCAACTAGGCTAGTGGAGACTGACCCAGTGCACAACACAACCAGAGATTAATGGAGACCGACCTAGTACACAACACAACAAAGACTAGGCAAGTGGAGACTGTCCTAGTACACAGCACAACCAAAGACTAGGCAAGTGGAGACTGTCCTAGTACACAACACAACCAACCAGAGACTAGCAGAGACTGAGTTAGCAGACAACACACCAGAGGCAAGAGGAGACTGACTTTGAAGACAACACAACCAGACAAGGACGAGGCTGAGTTAGCAGACAACACAACCAGAGACTAGTGCTGAGTTAGTAGACAACACAACCAGAGACTAGTGCTGAGTTAGTAGACAACACAACCAGAGACTAGTGCTGACTGAATTAGCAGACAACACAACCAAACAGAGACTAGTGCTGACTGAGTTAGTAGACAACACAACCTGACAAGAACTAGCACTGAGTTAGTCACCACAACAACCAGACAAGAAGAACTAGCACCGAGTTAGTAGACAACACAACCAGACAAGGACTAGCGCTGAGTGAGCAGACAATACAACCAACCAGAGAGCAGTGCTGACTGAGTTAGTAGACAACACAACCAGACAAGGACTAGCGCTGACTGAGCTAATGACACAACCAGACAAGGACTAGTACTGAGTTAGTAGACAATGCAACCAACCAGAGACAAGCACTGACTGAGTTAGTGGACAACACAGCCAAGCAGAGACTACTACTGACTGAGTCACCTGACAACACAACCAGACAAGGACTAGCATTGAGTTAGTAGACAACATAACCAAACAGAGACTAGAGTTGACTGACTTAGACAGCACAACCAGACAAGGACGAGTGTTGAGATAGTAGACAACACAACAAGAGAATATACTGACTGACTAAGTAGACTGCACCACCAAACAGAGACTTCAGTGCTGACTGACCTTGCTTTCTGCTGGGGAGGGAGGAGTGGCCCTCTTCAAGGTGCTTCCAGGAGGAAGATCTGCTGCAAATGGTTCATCTGAAACACACACACACACACATCTGCTGCAAACAGTTCCTCTGAAACAGACACTGATCTGCTGCAAATGGTTCCTCTAAAACAGACACACATCTGCTGCAAACAGTTTCATCTGAAATAGACACTGACCTGCTGCAAACCGTTCTTCTGAAACAGACAGCGAGCTGCTGCAGATGGTTTATCTGAATCTGATACTGATCTGCTGCAAATTGTTCATCTGAAACAGACTGATCTGCTGCAAAAACTGTACATCTGAAACAGTGTTCGGCTGCAAAAACTATTCATCTGAAATGGACGATGATCTGCTGCAAATGGTTCATCTGAAACAGACACTGATCTGCTACAACTGGTTCATCTGAAACAGGTAACAATTTGCTGCAACTGTTCTGAAACAATTATCTGCAGCAAACAGTTCATCTGAAACAGATAGTGACCTGGTACAGTTCATCATCCTTATAGTCCCCTGTAGTATACAGCCCTTCTCCTTACATTGCTTCGTGGTATAAAGTGCTCCTTCGTATATTACTTTGTAAAATACAACCTTCACGTCCTCTTCTCATTATCTGTAGCATACAACCCTTCTCCTTATAATCCTCCGTACCATCCTTACTGTCGTCTGCATAACTCTTCTCCTTATAGTCTGTAATGTATATACCCTTTTAAAATTTTCTGTAGTGTACAACCCTTCTCCTTATAGTTTCTCTGTATTTACACCCTTCTCCTTATAGATTTCTGTAGCGTGCTGCCCTTCTTCTTTAAAGCCTTCTGTATTACCCTTCTCCTTACAGTCCTCTGAATAACACATCTCCTTATACCCTGTGTAACTCTTCTCTTTCAAGTCCTCTGTGCAACTCTTCCCCTTAGAGCCCTATGTACTATGCTTATAGTCCTCTGCAGCTACAACCCTTCTCTTTATCATCCTCATGTACAACCCTTCTCGTTATAGTCCTCTGTACAATGCTTCTCCTTACAGTCCTCTGTACAACCCTCTCTGTATAACCCTTCTCCACATAGTACTAGGCACAACCCTTCTTTTTATAGCTCTTACCGTCCTTTGTTGGATACCTCCCTTC